>VXBW01001986.1:611246-634748 GCA_013400375.1 Thinocorus orbignyianus | reverse complement strand
GGGGGGGGGAAGTGCCTGATATTTGCAAGAAACTGAAGAAACTGCTTTTCTGCCTTTTTGGGCATGCATAAATGTTTGAGACAAAATTTGCTAGAGAAAGAGGCATGCAAACACACACACGTATATGCACACAAAGAAACCAAAAACATAAAAGAATATATATTTCAGACTAACAAGATGATATCCAACTAAATATTAGAAAAAGATGTTCTAACCATTTATGATTCAGAAGGATCCAAAACTAACGCAGACTCCAGACAGAGATCACATTCAGTGAAAGAGTTCCACAAATTGCATCATACAACACCATGACTGCATTAATGAATATAGATTGCAATTACAGAGTCAGTGTCTGCATTTCTTAAAGATCAAAACAGACTAGGAATGCATCAGTGGCTTCTTGGAATAACCTAAAGAATGATTTGAAAACACATTATTTCAAAGAAGCATGAAAACTATGGTGGCTCTTCACAGCAAGTTTTAAATTTTCTGCTCTACATGCATTATTAGTCATACTTCCTACTGGTGCGGTTCTGCAGGTATTCAGCTGATCTGTGCCTACAGGAATAGGGCTCCAGAAACAGTCTTTACTCCTTTACTGTCATATGACACTGGCACAAACTACACAGGATACTTAAGTTTCTTAAGAACCATGTTCAGAGGGAACATCACACTGGAAAGCAAGTTGTGAAACAGGGAATTGTCCAGAGAGTTTGTTGTTGTTGCTCTTTTGTTTGAAGTACTGGCTGCATATCCTGGAGGCAGGGTCCTTTTAAAAACTGATACAAAATAACATGTGATAGTGAAATATCCTAATATTTACACAAAACACAGCATGCTTCAGGACTCTTCTAGCTCTGCCAACCCAAGGCTGACTTAGTATTAAATGCAAAAGCTCCACATTTCAGAGGTGAAACTTCAAAATTCTCAATGGAGATATCTTCAAAATGCACACGTAAATAGCATCTCTAATGAAGAGGTGATGCCTTTTTCCTTGCTTTGGATATTTGATCCATAGATACTGTAGCACTACAGGATGACACATTCAAAGAGAAGTATGGGACACCAGTTAACCACCCTATGGTCATGCCAAGTATCAAAGAACAACTATTTGCCATTTTCGAATTTACACGACAATAGGTTATTTTACATACACATAAACATTACTGTGTATGTAATAAGACAAACCTAGAAGGCATAAAACCATAATAAGAAGTATTTGCAAATATTAAAATGACTGAGAAAATAATTTAAAAATCTGGTTCAACCACAAGGACATGGCAAGACAACAAGGTTTGACAGTGTATGGCAGATATATGAGTTTTCACTATAATGCTCCAGCAAAAATAATGTGCTCTCAGACTGCAAGGAACAGTAAAAATAAGTCTTCCACTATAGAAATTAACTGGGATCACACACAAAAAACCAATCTTCCTTTCACTGCTGGACATCTCTTTCCACTAAGATAGTGTCAAAATGGAGAGAAGTCAAAGCTACACAACGTAGCTTTGGTCCAGAATCTGATGAATGACAACAAAGACTGAATATCTGTATGAAAAATAATGGAACAGACTAAAATTCAACCATACAGAGATATTTGAAGCATGCAATCATCGAAAAGTGACAGCAATTTTTCGGGCAGTAGCATCACCTTGGAGTTCACCTCACTTACTAAGAGAAATGACAGAACTGCTGCATTACTTTTTTAGGTACTCCTGACCTCAGGATCATAAAAATTGAGAAGACAAGTGAGCAGACCAGAAAGAGAAAAGTGAAGAACTGAAAAAAACCTACCCCCATCCCCTCAGATAAATAAAAAAAAGTGCATTTTTAGACTGTGATATTCAGTGTAGTTTTCTACTTGGTTTGATGTGGTTCCATATTTCACCTAACTGCAGCTGGTAGTTAAGTGCCTATTTAAATCAATAACCCAGGTCACCTCTAAAAGTAGTGCAAATGGCAACTTCCAAAACCTTTTACACCTGGCCTTTAGAAGTAGACTAAATGAAAAGGATGCATCAGCAAGGGTAGAGAAACAGACCACTTGTCAAGATCTTTTGTAACTTCATCTTCTACCACACCATATAGAGAGCTAAGTTCTTAACTATACTGTCTAGAAGGAAGGATTAATCAGTTGTCTTCTCATATAGAAACACTAACAAGCTTTGGGGAGATTAAATATGGCACATCTAGGCTCCAGATTTCCCACTTACAAAAATTAAAACTTTGCAGTTGACTTCAAAAAAGCATTAAAAGGAATATAATGCAAGCACATCAGCAGCAGGCTCTGCTCTCAGCTCAAGTGGAGTAAGTCAGGGCAGTTCCCCCTGCACTGGACACAACTGCTTGAAGTTTTGGAAGCTAAGGATCCAGTTCATGAACATATAAGTTATTTTGAAAATAAGTTACCAAAGCGCTTATCTAACAAGTAGGTGAACAGCACCTAATTATGATAAATGACAACCCCAGTTAAACTGTGGCACTGCTTGTCTAAAGCACCACAAACACATAATGCCCCCTTCTCCCTTGCCAGCTACACCAAGGGTGGAGGGAAGGACGCCTGGATACAGCAAGGGAGCCGCTGAGACTTGAAGCAAAAGGGAAGAGAGAGGAAAGGCAAAAAAGGATGAGCTCATATGCCAAGCAACATAATCCATGGGATCAAATATAGACCACTAGAAACGATGATGCTCATAAATCACTAATAATCGGAGGAGATCAAATACTGCTGTCCTAGTGGCCTAGGCCGGGTACTGTGCTGGTATGAAGCTTGAGTAGTCCCTACCCAAAGAAATACAGCACAAAGAACCCAGAATATTATGTTTCTTATAAATATCAATTGTATGCTCTGGAATAGCAAACACAGCCAATGTTGTACACTCAGTCTGAAAGATGACATGGCTTTGTTTTGATTTCTTGAAAAGAATATGAAAAAGTTATTTCTTAATTCATTTGCTTATTTCAAAATAAGGCCTGAGAGAAAAAATTTACAAGTTATTTCTCCACTTTTTTCATAGCTTACAGTTTTTTTGAAAGAGCATCAAATCCTAATTCCATCTGGAAAAAAAAAAAAAAAAACAAAAACAAAACAAAAAAAAAGGAACAGTAATAATGCAAGATAGGGAGGGTAAGAGCCGAGCTCTGTTCTCATTTCATAGCCTCCTAAAGGCATTTGTGGAGACCCTTGAGTAAAAGATACTACACAATGCTGTTCCTCATCCCCTAGATTGATTTTAAAAACAAAAGAGATATGACAGCGACACTGTTCAAATTTGGTACGTAACTTTCAGACACAGCCAGCAACACAGCTCACTATTTGCAACATATTTCAACAGAAGGGATTCCCAAGGTCTGTCTCACTTCTCCAAGTTTGTAGCAAGCTACAAATCAATTAACTGACCAGTTGGTGAACAAAGGCCACGGCACAATGTAAAAAAAAACCTCAGACACAGCCCATGATTAGAGGCAGAGACACAAGTACAGATGCATTCAGTCCCTCTCTCCACACTTCTGCCCGTCTTATATAAGCAATGCTGGTCTAACGCACAGCCTTGGATGCAAAGGACTGTGGACACCTGCATTTTTCTACACTTATGCTTAAAACTTTTGAAAAGACCTGCCACAAATTAACACTTTACTCTTTAACTACTTTACTTTCCCTTACTGCTTCTAGTAACAATTACACTTACATATAAGAAAAGATAGTTTTAAATAGTGTCAATTATGTAGCACCAGAATGTTGGAACAGAGTAACCCGTGGTATCTATTAAAAAAAGGAGGGGTAAGGGGAATAAGTAGTGAGGAATTAAAGACAGAACAAGAGTGGAAAAACATTCAAGCAAACTATTTGTTAGCACCTGGAAGAAAACTAGGAGTTGAGTAACAGCTCACATGGACTTGTCAGAAGCAATTAGCGTCCAAACAATCTGAAGTGCCTGCAGGACTGGATAACAAGCTTTGCAAACAGAGGAGAAACCACAGATGACATTTATCTTGACTTCAGTAAGTTTGGACACTGACACGCCCATTAACAAATGAGGGAGATATGGTCTAGACAGAAAAATACCACAGGTAGGCTGCAAGACCGGGAGACTGCCCAGAGAAAGCAGTTACCAGTGGTTTCTAGTTAAAATAGAAAAAACTACCCAACCAGGTTCTGCAGAGGAATGAGATTACTACAGAGCTTAAAACATTGACTAACCAATAAATTTGGGTTGCTCAGCCAAAAGAGACCACTGAAAGTGTTACATAAAAACAGCCTTCAGGTATGTAAACAGCTGCCCCAGAAAGTGGGGCAATGATCCATTGTCTGTGTCCACGATGAATAAATAATGAGTAATTCTGAGCTGCAACAAGGAAAGTTTGTGGAAAACCTTTAGACATCAAGGATAATGATGATGCACTAGAATAGGTTGCATGGGGAGGCTGCGGTGGTGGCTGGAAGCCTTTAAGAAAAGGTTATACAAACACCTATCTGGAATAGCAGTTACAGTCTACGCCCTCTTCTAATGCAGGACCAACGGAGCAGCCTCTTGAAGTCCCTCCAGCTCCACGTTTCTTCTGTGATAATTGGCTGTTGGCAAACAGCTTGCATTCCTGAACAAGCTTTATGAATACATCCACTGCTACCTATGTGCGTCAGATGTATTTATCCAAAGTAGTTCCGGAACATACATTATTCGGGCAGGTCCCAGAGGGTGCAGATCAACACATGAACTCTCCTAATACCAACAGATCTGTCCTCCAGCCAGCCAGAGCCATGCCCAGTAGGCAGCAAGGCAGTAACAGCTGGGAGGCCAGAGCTGAAGCTGCCATGCACAGAAAAGCTCCCACTGCAGCCAGGGTGAGTGACAGGCTTCCAAAACCCTTCCTGTGGAAATGATTTCTCCATGCTATTAATTACAGACATATAGACAGATTAACTTAAAAATTTGACAATGTTTCTTCGAAGCATTCTGTTTCCTGGGTAATGCACTTAGAAGTCCTTTGTAACTATCATGCAACTAGCTTATAAATCACAACAGCTACTTAAGTTAAAGGAATTTATACCAGGAAATTTGAAATGTATAATAGTGAAAGTATAGTAAGTAAACTCTATGTGGTATCAACATCAAGTTCATGCTTAAGACAACGCAGTAAGTAATTGTAACTGATGCTCCATTCCCTGGTCTTGAACTCCCCAAAATAAGATGCTATATCGTACAGCACTTTGCTCCACTGGCAAACCATTATCTTGGGATTGCTTCTTTGAAAATTTAGATTCAGTGTGAAGAATGATGGTAACTTTTAGTAAAANCCCCCCCTAGTTTTTGGCATTATTTCATGCTAAACTTTGAACTTGCTGCTTTCACTGATGTGCATTTCAAGTTTAAAGCACAACAGTCCAATAGCTGAAGCCAAAAGTTTGACCTCCATTATAACTGTTGTAATCTTCTGGGAAAATATCCTCTTGACTCTAATTTCTCTTTTCAGACTCACCATGATGATGATGAGAAATAATAGTTATTGGGGCTGTAAGGCCAAGATTAATGTCTGGCCCTGAAAAAAAAAAAAAAAAGAAAAAAAAAGGAAAAAAAAAGGCAAAACAAAACAAAAAACCCCTACCAGTAGCACTGAATGACACATGAAGTTTCTTCATTTTTCATGTACGATCATTTCCTAGATAAGCATGTTGGACTAGTGCAGCCACAAGATGATGAATGCTATTACACGAAAAAATATCTAAGATCACATGAAAGTCTCTAGTTTCGAGCACACGTGCCTTTTGACATGTAACTGATTACACCATGGAGTATCATTGTCCAACTTGTCAGTTTAGACAGGAAGGTCTGTAGGACTGGGAAAAGTACCGCAAGATGAACAGCACCTCACACAACAGGGTCTTGATCTCTCGCTGGGTCTTGAGGAACTACTGTAATACAAATACTGCTGCATTCTTCCCTTTCCCTCCAATTGGATGCAGCATGTTTCTATCAAGAAATATTTGGCTGTGTTTCTACTGGAGTGAAACGATCCCTGTAAATACATGGAAAAATTGTGGTTGGCCCTTGGCTCTGCACATCAGAAAACCTCTCTGTCAGCAGCTGCAATATGGGGTGAAAGTTGGCTGATGCACTAGCAGAACCAGAATGGGAGCAAAGAAAAGGATCTCTGTTACACAAGTTGTGGAAAGCCCTGGCACACTGAACGTGGGCAGTTACAGACTCCCCAGCTGGACTTTTCCTACCCATGGATGTTTTACTTAGCACTTTTCAATATGATGAAGTGGGGGAAGGAATATCCAGAGTGAACTTCTTTCTCTTTTTTCCAATTTTTCTGGTGTAGAACAAGAAGACTGCTTTCACATAGATTTTTTTCTTCGGTGACATGTACAAAAGTATAAAGTTCCTTGTCAAAAGTGATGAAGAAATTACAAACAACAGAGAATAGCTGCCAATGCCCTTGAACTAAAGGTGCTCATGCCTACCTGCTTAGCTGTCAGTATCGAAAAATGGTACCACTGCCTCATAATACTAAAAGTAAGATGGATATTTTGGTATTTACTTGAGGTTAACAAAGTCTCTAAGGCAGAAGGAATCCAGGCTCTTACAGCCTTTCCAACTTCCAGTCAGAAACACGAGATCTCACCAGAAAGACTCTGAAAGAGCAAATGCCTTTTGTGTAGCACACATGATGTATTTGCTTTTGGTGATATTCACCATTTTTAGCCAAGTCAGCCACTGGCAATTTTTGCATCCAACCCAAGGACCGTAAAATTGCAACAATCCAAACTAGAATTTTGTAAAGCTCATCTCACCATACCCAGACTTTCATAAAAGCTGATAAAACGAAGCCTCTTCTATATGTCAAATTGTTTCTTCCACCTTGGAGAACTGCATGGGAGGATGAAAGAAGTTTCATTGTGACGCTGAGGCTTAATATTTCTTTGAGGTTCCCATCACTGTTGATGCAAATGTAATAATCAGCTCCTTGGATGAGTTACCTTTCATCACCAGAGGTTCTGCCAGTTGTGACTTTAGGTCTAGCCAGGAACCTCCCCTCATTTGCTGACTTCACTCAAGGTTCATGGTAAAAACTGAACCAGTACAGATACAGAGAAACACATAATTTGCAAAGGTGCTGTGAGAATTCATGGCATCTGCAGATATCTCTGAAATGCCTTAGGAAGACATGAGAACAGTGAAAGATTTAGGCATGACAAACTTGGAAGCAAATAACAGAAAGTCTTCACCATGGGAGTAATTTTCACACTGGGATCTCTTCTGAAACACATCTGTGATGAAACCATGAAAGAGGATAGAGGCTTCCAAACTTCCCTGAGGCTTAGAAGAGAGAAGTCTTCTCACTTGTGTGTTTCTGATAAAGGCCTCAACAACAGAGACCAAGGAATTAAGTTTAATTAGGTTTTACCAGGAAACCTGTAAAATATAATTTCACAGACTACTCCACAAAGTAAAGTGTTTGCGGTGGTGCTGACAGCAACTTGTCTGCGGGTCCCCAAGAATGCAATGCTTGGGCACTCCTCCTGCCCAAGACTGCACCTCAGCAACAGGGCTCAGGCACCCTGTTCATGGCCCCCATAAAAAACCCACAAATCCAAATGTACCCAGAATTTTGAAAAAGGAAAAGAAAAAAAATATTAAAAAAAGATATGGAGATCAGAACATAACAGTGTGCATTCATCTCTAAGGATATTAAATATAATGGAACAGGATAAACCATAGACCTTGATCCTGTTCTTAACAGAAGAATCATATGTGGATGATTATACAAAAAGGGGACTCACACAAGGTGACAGTGATGGTGGCTAGGCGTGTGGGAGAACCCATCTTTCCTTACTGGGTATTCAAAATTGCACACAGAGAAATTTATGCTTTCTCTTTTTTTTTGTTTTTGTTTTGGTTTGGTTTTTTTTTTTTTTTTTACAAACGAGCGCGCCTCACTGCTCAGCTACTCTAACTGGAAGATTTAAAAGCAGTCGGGAAATTTCAGACCTGCCTTGCAGAGAGTGGAGGAGATGAAAGTGAGTCCCACGGCACAGGCTCTGTTCCTCTTGCCCCACCTCTGCCAGGAAGGGCTCCTGTTCCCCTGGCAAGCGAGGCAGCTGGCTGCCTTCTCCTGCTCAGCCGAGGGTCCAGAGAACAGCCTTTCCAAACTATTCCCTGGCTGGAGGAGGATAGGAAAGCAAGTTATTTTCAAGAAAAGCAGGCTGGATTGTCCAACCCTTTCTCTCTGGGGAGGGAAGAAAAAACCAAATGAACAAAAAGGAATTACACAATAAGTAAAAGTGTAACAGAGAAGGAAAGCAAAAGAAAACTGTACCTTTTTTTTTGCTTTGCAGAGAAGTCAAAATTCACAGACTCAAAAGCACAGGCAACACATCTTTAAACGATTAAGATAAAGACAGTGGGTAATAAATGAATGTTAGAGACAGAGGGAAGTGAAAGTTTTCAACCACATTAAGATCGTGCAATCTTTCCTGATTTGTAAGAGTAATTGCAATTAAAATTATTTTCACCCTGGTCCACTGTAAATCAGGAACGGAAAAGCATAGAGACTGTAAACCTCTCAGTGAAAATTCTCCAGCCAGTAGAACTAAGTGCCACTAGCTGCCTGCATGCAGGAAATGCACACCTGCCTGTCCATGTGGAGGTGCTCAGATTTTACCTCCTTCCTCTGCTTTTCACCCCAACTGGCCTAGGAAGCTCCCAGGCAGCTCACTTCTCAAGATCCCTAAAATGCCTCAATGTATGGGAAATGTGGCTGCTGACTGAGCCCAGAGAATACTATAGAGAAGGACACAGAAGGATTAGGAGTTGCAGAATAAATAGCACAGTACAAGATAGCTTGGAGGAGCTCATCCGCAAAGCTTCACGTAAAACTAGCCCCAAGTCATACTATTAAATCACAGCTATTAGAGAGAAGATTAATGTTGAATAGCTGGTCGTTCTCCTTTAGACAGTAATTTGTCAAAAAAAGATAGTTCACTGAAGATACTTGCTAGATTTAGCTCCAACTTAGTGTAAAGAGTTAACTCTTAATAAGTACAAATATTCCTAATTCTAAGGTCCTTTTACTAAGTCCCAGTTAGTAGGATGAGTTATGATCCACCATGCCCTCTACACTACTTTTAACACAAGTAGAATTTTTTTATAGGTTAAGGGCTCAGACCTCTGAGTTGGATAGGAGCAACACCTCCACTAACTGCTTTGCAACATGGAGTCACTGAGTCAGTGACTTGGAGGTCTCCCATGCCTTGTGCTATTGAACATGGAAAAGAAACCCCAAAACTTTATTTGCTTTCCAAAATTACGGTTTCTGGCAATAGAACTAATGTTACAGCTGGAATGTCTCGCCCTTTGCTTCTCTGAGGGAAGAGCTGCCAACTGTATGAGCACCAGATAACCCATCACCACATACTTCCTCCTCTGCAGTTAGGAGTTGCAGGTGGCACTGCTCCCACCAACACATGGACAATCAACTCCACATCTTTATATCTGGTTCCTGCTGAGATATGGTAACGCTCTAATCAGCTGGTTTCTTGACACCACCTATTTTAAGCCCCTAGCACTTCAACAATTAAGCAACTTCAAGGAGCCAGACGTAGGTATTAGTTTGCTTTGAAGATGGAACTCAGGTGATTTGGTTACTCAGATATGACAGGGAAGATTCACAGCTTATGTAGAAGTGATCGCCTCATGTTTCCCACAAAATCAAGAAGTCCCAAATAACTGAACACAATCAGGTTTAGTATTACGAAGGAGACAGCCATACAAAGATGGATACAACAATGAGCTGAAGCAACTGGACAGAAGCATCTACAGAGAAAACTGGAAAGGATAATGGATGTGGCAGAAGTGTCAGAGATCCACAATCAACAAATAAGACCACTCAGGTGAGAAAACTGTCTGTGACAGAAATCAAATCTGACCATAAGAATATAAAATTAAATAATGCAACTATATATTAAAACCAAAAGTAATAGCTGCTGAAAACTACCATATGTCAGAAAATAAGAACTGCAGATAAGAGACGAGAAAAATCAAGTGGGTGTACCAGCTTCATGGCCAAGAAACTTAACGATGAGATTTACTTAAGTACTAAGGAAGCTGAACAGAGGTATCCATTCTTTACAAGATAAAAACTGTTGAAACAATAATACAGAAATATGAAATATACTGCTGTAGATAAAAAATTCATGTAATCATAGGATAAAAAGATGTGGTTTTTTTTTTTTTTATTCCAGCAGCAACTCAGAACATCTTCTGAGAAACAATAGCTTCTACATTTAGACATTGCAAAACAAGTAACACCAGATAACTTGCATCAACAATTTTTAAAAAGCTGTTCAAGGAACTTTCTAAATTATTAAAACTGGCTTTCAATAAATCCCAAACACTGGAAAATATCTTAAGGATTTGAGTCAGAACACATTCGCTAATATACAGAGTCTAAACATTGCAACTCATGCTATCTCACATATGTCGTCAGCCTTATACGGATTCCAGAAAAAACACGCAAAGTGCAGGAATGAGATTCAGCTCAGAGACACTAAGGGAGTATACCCAGTATTAGCTCTAGAAAAACAGATCCCACTGGTCCAGGATCTTAGTGAGTGAGACTGGTAGTCCTGCTGGTAAAACAAATGCTTTAATATCATGTACTTTGGTAGCTGCAAGACATTTAAGCTGGTGCTACATAATGATTTCATTAGGAACAGGAAAAACAGGACACCAACATGGCCAGGCAGTAAATGAATCAAACCCTTGCATTCTTATGAGATTCAAAATACAGTGGCAGAAAGGACATAGTTATTGAGAGACAACCTTCTAACAAGGCCTCCGTAAGGCTCATTTTACTGTATTCTAATGCTAATATTTTTGTCTGTCACCTAGAAGAAAACTAAACCATTAACAACCAACTGAAGATAAAATAATGATATGGATGTGACAAATAATGAAGAAGATGCATCATGAATGCAGTGACTTTAACCTTGAATTATCAAGATGTAAATGTCAGTAGAATCAATATGAAAATATAACTCTAGGACAGATAAACTGGACCATACTTAGACCAGGAGACTCCATCCTGAAAGTCAGCACCTCTGAAAAGGCTTGGGGAGGAGGGGACCCTGGTGGATAATTACCCAAGTGTGAATTTCTTCTTCTCCTTGTAGAGCTCCTGGCAAAGTTACTACTAAAATGAGCTGCATAAACTGCAGAATATTGAATTAGAGTGGAGTCTTCAACAGGCACATACTTGATAATGACACAGTCACTGCTGAAATACTGTGACCACTACTGTTGTCTCAGGAGTATAAAAATAACACAGATGAGTTTCAGAGGGAAACTGTGAGAATAACTGAAAAAGCTAGGAAAGATTTCAAGGAGCACAGCATACTAAATGCAGAAGAGCTGCAACTCAAACATAGACTATGGATCTGAAACACGCTGGAAGTTGGGTAAAGCAGCCCGTGCTGAGCTCCTGGCTGCCCTACTGCAGGGTCTTCCAGAAGCCATGCCAGCTTGCTCTCAGCGAGATCAGTCCCCGTCTGCAAAACTTCCTTCTGCAAGTATCTTCACAATGTTGCAAAACTGATAACGGGTCTTCAAAATAGCAAGTGGAGGTTTAAACCAGATTCAAATGCTAGAACTTGAAGGTAAACAACTTAAACCACAACATTGCTTGTTTCTATTGCAGGTAATGAATTGCTGGATAATTTATCAAGCGTGGTCTAAACTCCATTTCAAAAAGGAATTAATTCAACAAAACTCGATGGCCTGGAAAATGAAGGTAGGGAGACCAGAAGACTATCATGAAGGCTTCCAACTTTTTTAAATCTTTAAGTGCCCATCCTACTATAATACAAAGCCTCCTAGAGCGACATCAGTCTCATCCTTTTAAAGTACAGTAGAAGCAGCATAGACAGACCCAGAACATTATACCCTGAGAGGAACAGCTCATCACTACTGAGATGAGCATCTCCTTCAGCTGTAAGGCAACATCCATGTTCAATCAGAAACCTGCTTGTAGGTCTGCCTCTCATTACATTAAGGCACTTTATACTTTGTGATGCTGTAATACTGCCTTAGATTAAACAAGAACCAAGGCCTTTGATTTCATATCCCAGATCAAATGGCAGGGGATCAAATCTCATCCCAACAGGACACAGGAAGTACTACGTAGATAAAATATAAACCAAGATTTTATTTCCTTTTAGTTTTTTAAAACAAACAAAAATCCAACAATTTGTGGTGGATGCTTTGTAAAGTCATAGTACAAATGTTAAGCAAAGCAGCACACAGGACATTTTTAATCTGCAAAACAGATTTACCTGATTCAGGCTTTATCTGAATAAAAGGCTGGGATTCTCGAAGGCTACGAAGTAACCACTCCTTTAGGTGCCGCTTAAAACTCCAGCCACAATGACTGTTCTCCTTGCCTAAACAATCACTACACAGACTCCAGTTTCAACATACAAGGAAAAACCTGGAGTGGCTTGACTGACTCAAATTCAACTGCTCCAACTTTTCATCCATGCAAAAAACATACTTCAAAAGCTAAGCCATTACTTTGTGAGCCACTCTGAGACATATCAAGTCAGAGAGGCTTTATGTAAAACCACACGCACCTTCATGCTATAAGTAGAGCTCCTGTTCCCAACCTGCTTGGCTTTCCAGCTTGTAAACTCAGCATATATCATGCAACAAACTGACTTTCAGAAGCTGTTCACCAGGCTCCAGCTCCATTCAGAACTGACTTTTAAGATTTTATTGATGACATAAAACCACCTTGTTGGCTTAGCCCTGACCTTTCTTTACAGTCCACTGCACGGGGATTTGCCACATCCTTATTCACAGCCTTTAGATTCTTCCCTGTCTTGGGTGCTGAGGTCTGATTTTGCACGTGTTTATAAGAAGGCTCTGGATGTGGAGTGATGAGCTTCTAGACAAAAACTTGCTGTAGGGAGGATGATGGGGATATATTATAGCATGTTTATTTGCCAAGACCTTTGCAGTCAGATGGTCATTTATTTTTGACAGGAGGAGGTGGGAGGTGGGGAATACCTAAGAAGTACAGGACATGAACTCATGCCTCCTTCCCTGCACTCTGCAATTCTTGCCATATTGCTGCCATATGCTGCTCCCAGATGACATCTGTCATCAAGTGCTTCTATCAATAAGCTACTAAGGTGTTTATTTTTAAAGTGATTTTTTTTTTTTTTTTTTTTGCAAAGCCTTATGCAGAAGAATATCTCCAGTGGCAACTCAATAAAAGGGAAAGCACCACACTGCAACAATACATCCCAATATATCTTGAAGATGTAGCTATTCCCTGAAACAAAGGAATGGCACTTAATACCTGATCCAAAGACTTTTGCAGTCAATGGAAAGGCTTCCAATGTTTTCAGCAGGCTTTGGACCAGGGCCATTAATCTGGGGAACATACTCTCAAAAGGCAGAAAAATGGAAAGGTTTGAGTGTATCACATGTATAGCTGGCCCTGTGGCAAGTGTGCATGAGGCAGATTCCTTTCCAGAGTCTACCTCAACAAATACACTTCCACCCAGAGAAAATTAAGTCTCCCAATAAAGTGGGTAAATAATAGGACTCCAGCTTGGAAAGAACTAAGTTCCTTCAGACACATGATATTGCTGTAACCCAGTCTCTAGCCACCTTTATAAAGATCTCTTTTTCTAGATCTTTTGGGGGCTCTTTTCCCTGACTAGCAAGGGGAATGTGAAATTTCCAAATACATGGCTCCTAGCATCAGGAAGAAATGTAAGCTGGGATGGGGGAATCCAGATTCAAAGAGAGAGAGAAAGCTCAGACCCTCAACAATCTGTTCCGAGTCCATCCTAGCTGACACGAAGCTGCTTGCCTAGCTCCCTTGCTTTCCAATCTGTATATCCTGGCAGGGAGTCTCTCAGTTCCTATCACACCACCAGATCAGAACAGCAGATTCAAGAAAGCTGGAACTCGTTCCTCACTCACAAACCTAAAGATGTATGTATGTCTGCTGCAATAGCCTGCCATTATACACTAGGTAAACATGCAACAAGCACAACAAAGGAAATGTACAGGCATCTTTCAACGTACCTCAATGTTGAAATGTGGCTACTTCACTTCCAAAGCCTGCATCAGAAAAAATTTGAGTATAGAGCAGTGATGGCACAAGACATGTACAGCCCTTGCTCTGCCAGGGAGGCCCAGAGCCAACTACAACAGCCAAGAAAACTGGGCTGGATCTCTCAGAGATTGGGTGAGAATGAGAACACAAGGATGGTGGATCCAACACATCTCAAGGCATTTTAAAACGTCCTATCACATTGGAGAATATAATATATCACTTATCCCTCCCTGAGGGCATACATCCCCTACACAGACTGTAGGCACTCGGACGAAGAAATGAACTGCATACATCAGTGAATTTGACTCCAGGTATCCATAAATTTTGCTTAGTAGGTATTCATTAAGTGATCTGTTTCAGTATTATCCAGCCAACTGGATCAGTTCCCACATCAAACTCTTGAAGTACAAAGGCCACATGGAAGACCTGCTCCTCAGTTGTCACATTCATGGACGAGCAGAGACATGGCTCAGCTTTGCTAACGTGGGCCACCCTGGGGCCAAGCAGAGGTGGGACAAGGAGCAGCAGCCTGCCACAGGCTCTGGTGAATGCTAGACCTGACCACACTGTGCCTGCCAGCCACTTCTGCCATTAGTTCAACTTATTGCCGCATCTGAAGAGGGTAAGTTTGCTGCATCATTTTTACAAGTCATATGGATGCAAAGTTTTGCAGGAGTTCTTCCCAGCGTAGATCTTGGCAGTCCTAGAGAAGATCTTTATAACTGTTTGCCCAAAGCCCCCCAAAAAGTCATTTTACACATACTGGATAACACCCATTCACGTAAGCAAGGACTAATCTCTGCTCAATTTGGGGTACTGGAGATCATCGGTAAACACAACTGTGGGCTCAGGATTAATAAGTATTATCACACAGAAGCTCTCATCAAGTATGAGATTGCTAGCTACTCTCTGACCACTTCAAAAGAGTCAGTGCTGCTGAGATCTATTAGTTTTTCAGGCTCCTGAGCACAAAGTCCACCCGCAGGGTTGGGTTTTCTTGTGGGCTGGCGTTCTTTTTCTACCCAATGGAATGAAAACCAACATGTTCTGATTTCTATCTTTCAGTCATCACTGTGGTAAAGATAAGTTACCATCATTACTTCAGCTGAGCTAGCTGCTGAATTGCAAATGTTATAGGTAAACAAAAACAAGTAAGAGAAGGAACTTAAACAGGCTTAGCTGGCCTTTTAAAATTCAAGGCAGGGGTTTAAAAGAGATGAAGCCAGGGAAAACATTGGATACTAACATCAGCCAAACAGGGAAAAATAACGAAGTTGTAAGCCTGAAAAACTGAAATGGAAAGAATGACAGATTTATTGCTGTGTTTGATGCACACAACCACTGATAGACTCTCCCCAGGAAGTGCTGAAATTACCATCACTGAAATGAATCCAGAAGCTAAAAATTGAATTATCTTTCCCAGAACATTCCAATTCGGGCTTTGGCAACAACAGATGTTTTAATGCTCTTAAATATATGCATGCGTGTGTGTGCACGCATGCACACATGCACACATGTACTTAAATACAGTATCCCCTTTCACGCAAGACCTCCCTCCTAGTTTTCACAAAGTCAGACTGAACTTACAGTCATTCTGCAAAGTCTTCTTCAAAGTCTCCACTCAAATGCACAACTGTCAGACTAAGCTACCCATAAGGAGTCTTACAGCAGCTCCAAGTTATGAATGAATGGTTATTTGTGAACTTGCCTGTCAAGACAGATGCGGTATTTGTCAGTGCAGTGTGGGTCAGATATGGTGGGAAGGAGCCAAACAAGCAAAGCGAAAGGTCAGCGTCACAACATTTCCCTTTTTCCCTCCTCAGTTCACCTAAAACAATGCCACAGCTTTTGCTGAAGTGTAATACAGTTGTCTATTTTCATGCAACCAATCACACCTATTTGAAAAGCAATAGTCACACCAGAAAAGTGAAAGAAAAACAGCTGCAGAAGGAGAAGAGAACAGGAACATTTTGGTGCAAGAAAGCTACAACAGAGGGACATATCCAAGATCGACAGAAAATAACACATCTTTAGAAATCTGGTGATACTTGAATCAAGATATCCTATGGAAGCTGAAACACAATGCTTTGTTTTTCTTGTATTAGAATGTAGTATAAGAGTATAATTCACTTTGGAAGAGACATCCAGTCCAACCTTCCACTCAAAGCAGGGTCAGCTATGAGGTCAACTTACCATTCATACTTTACACAGTTATTTATAATAACCTGAAGTCAGCATTGCACTGTGCTGGGGCTTATATAACAGCAAAAAGAGGCTCCTGCCTTAAGGAAGTTTCAGTGGGAAAAAGCTCCTATCTACAATGAAAATCCTGAATACATCAACGAGCATCATACATGAAATTAAAGGGAACCCTTGCTCATTGTTCAAATCAAAACCTGAATGAGGAAGAGATGTTCTGAAGACCCTTTCCACACTCTCAGCCATAAATCTGCTGTAGGGATGCTTCTGAGGTCTAGCATCTCCTGGAAAACAAACGTGGATGCCAGAGAACCCACACAGCAATACAAGATGCATTTCAGTGGAATCTCTCTTTCCACTGCAAATGATCAGTCTCTCTGAGCTGCTGCCTAAACCCATCCCACTTGACCTTCTCCACAAAGTGCCAGGAGCTCCCTTTGGAAAACCTGGCTGGTTCAGAGAAGGGTAGACTACCCAAAGAGACAATTTCTCTACTGTGGACCAGCTTGCAGAGCACCAAAAGCAAGTATAAACCTGCTCATCAGACCTGCTCATCAGACAGGTCTAGTGAGGCCAGATCTAGCACTTCATTTCTCAAGGGCCAATCTTGTGCCATTCGAGCTAAGAGAATCACAGTAGTAAACAGCCTCATGAGTCATTCATAAATTCAAAAACAACTGATCATACTGGAAGGAGATAAAACATAACCCTTCACACTAGTTCTTGTTGGTTTGTGGGTTTTTTTCCCAAATCCTCATCCTCTTGTCACCAGCCTTGAGTTTCTCCTCTAAACCTTGCAGCTGTAGGTCTTATACAGTTGGGTGCTCACCTGCAATCACTTAACAGCAGCAAGGACAAGTGTGGGGGAGCTCTTCTAAGAAGAAACATAGCTGCTTCAGATATAGACTACTAGAGGAAGCCAACCAACGGCGATGCTGGAGCTAGGCACCTACTAGTCTGCACCTCAGACCGAAAGGGAAACAAGCAACAGCCTCTGGTTGAAAGCAGGATGCAAACTTTCCCTACAGAAAGAACAAACAAATAGCAGAAACACCTGTAACAAAGCATTACATAAATAATACCTGGAGAGCGTATCATCCTCGAGCTAAAAAGTGCCTGCTTGAAAATGTGCAGCATGTGATTTCACAGCAGGAATGGGAACATTTGTGTGCCTTCACTCATGACTCGTTTTGTCATCGTACCCTGGGGTTCCTCTCTTTATCTGTCATACAGGAGCAGCGGAGCACAGACACTGCAAAGGCAAAAGAAGGAAGCTGCCCAAGCGGGTCAGCCTTCTTCAGGATCACGGAAGTACTGAAGAGCCTCTTATTTCCCCCCTAAAAAATCCTGTAAAGCATCTCCCTCTGACTGGGCTCCAATGCCCAAATGACAGATTTCAACACAGCGAGAGGGATTTGAAATGGCTGGTTTTGTTCATCCCTGCAAATGTGCTATAAACTGGGCCCCAATTCAAGAAGCTAATTAGGCATACGCAGATCCTTAGTGTTAATGAGTCCATTCATGTGAGTGAAGCTCTGTGCATGCTTCAGAACCGTGATGAAGAAGCTCACCAAAGACGACAGCCAGGAGTTCTCATTCATCTTTTTGTTCAGCTCTGGCACAGGCAGGAATCTCAAACTGACAGCAAAATGCAGCAGTAACTTCAAAGTTGATGACCCCTACTGTTCTCACCCAGTGCACCGGGGACGAGCAAGGCTGATGAAGATGCCAGTCTGCTTTCTTTGTACAATCACCTTACTCATACCCGGTCCTGCAATTAAATGGAGACAGCAAGAGCTCTGGGCATTCCTTGCACTTCTTCAGCCACGAGCAGAAGACAAGGGCACATTTCCAGACAGGTAAAACATTCACACTGCCAACAGGCTGGGGGGTGGGGAGTGGAAGAGGCAGTGATGCACATCTAACCTTTTCATTCAACAAATTAAGAGCAAAAGTGTCTTTTCAAAACAGACTCTAGAGAGAAACTCAAGGAGGGTTACAAAAAGGACTCAAGAACAGAGCCCTACAGTTCTGTCTTGCAGGTCTTCTGACCTTGCAGCATTAAAGAGCAGGGTCAAGTGTGTTTTGCTTTTCTGTAGGCTTCCTCCTCTGGTAGAAAGACAGGCACCACGTATCATGCGAGACTGGCTTGTGGACCTCCCCCTCTCCCAGCCTGGCACTCTGCTTACAGCAAGTAACTGGTGATTCAGAAGACAGGCAGGAAACACACGTGGTGCACCCCACCACCTGCTCTCCCAGTGGGAGTGGAAGAAGAGAGGGGACTACTGTCCACAAAACTACCCTGCCCCTTTTTAAGGCCATTTGCAATTTCCTGGGGTTTTTCACCACCACCGAGGAAGGTTGCAGTAAGTGCCATTCACGAACAAGGAGCATAGAACTGTTCCTCCCATGTCTCTCCTTGGGGAAACCTTCTGGTCTCTCTGGAAAACAGAGAGTAAGACTGGCAAATGCCCCTTGTAAGAGGTAGTCCAGAGCATGACCATAGCACGAGCATAGCTAGGAGGTTTTAAAAGGAGGTATTCCTTCTGAGACTGTTTCCAGATCACTAACAGTATAGGAAATCCTTAAAGATTAAGTTCTGTGTTCTGTTAAATGCAAACACACGTGAACTGCATAGCCGTAGCTGTTAAGATCGTGGTAATGATGCAGTTGGTGCCAGCAGACGTGGACGAGGAGTAATTCTGGTACCCTGAAGACAAGGAGCCCACATACATATAATTGCTGGTAAATCGAGTCCTTGTTGATAAAGTAGAAGCATGTCATTGTGCCCAGCCAGTTTATAATGTTGTCTTTCATGAGGTGAATATTCAGCAGAATGATGGTCTATGTAAAGCAATATTCATGGTACAGAACTCCTGAGAAGACTAATCCTACCACCCAGTGCAGGCTGGAACCCGTGGAGGCTCCTTCATAGTAAAGTAGTTTAAACTCCATGCAACTCCAGGCTCAGACTCAAAAGAACTGTGATTTCTTAGGCTACTGACTGCTTGAAGACCTATTTCCAAAACCGCAAAAACCTAAAAAATTTACCTGCGTTAGCCTTAAGCCATCAGTACCGACCAGCTCATTGACTGAGATAAAAGTTGCCATGAATGAAGATGACAGAATTGGGCTCAAGTGCCAGCATGCACGTTGCCTGTTTTTCTCTAGTATCCTAGTTATGAATTAGTATTACAATATGCAATCCTTAACCGTGCTGGCATTACTTTTCCGCTTATCAGTGCAATTAAGATTATCACCCAGTCTCAAATAAACAACTAGCTTAAGCACCAGGCCCTAGATATTCAAGGAAGAAGCGGTAAGTAATAAACTTCTGATTCGATTCAGCTCTCACAGAAATCAGTATAGAGCATCTACTCGGGTAACTTCACCTAGGCACAGAATTTGCAAGAACTTTCTCTGATGTTGTGCTCAGCTTCCATCTCCCTCTTTAAACCACTCCGTGAAACAACTTAATTTCTGACTGCCAGCTGAACTTGGGAGAGGTTCAGACTTTCAGTATCTAATCCATGCTGTCGCAAGCACAACACAGGCAGGCATGCTTGACAGACAAAAGCCTTTTTTGGTTTTTCCAAACCTCTTTGGAATATTTTTTTCCACTACTACTTTTCACATCTGTTGTTTTTGAGTCCAGCAGTCCCCGACTTGCTGAATTTCCACATATATTCTGACGTGATGTGTCTTTAATCTGAAGTGGACTGTCAAGCCAGATGCCCCCTTACTTCCTCAGTGCAAACTATCAGTAAACCTTAGCATAACTTTACTTTGAGCCTTAAACTAACAGCATGTGAAAAGATTAATATGAATAAATTCAAAACTAATCAGATCCCTTCTTTAAATGTTGACACAGTATTATTTATATCCCATAAATACCTTCTTGACTAAAATTCATCCCAGGAGATTGGCATCTTGCCAGTTCTATTCATATTTACTGTATTTATACAGTACAGTTGGCCAAGGATAATATTTAAGACAAAATATGCCTTAGGGTATATACAATATCTCTTATAGTTTTCCTTTTAAATCTCCTCATTGCTAAAAATATTTAGTCTGAACTTTACAAAACGCCCCACAAAGACCTATCAGTGATCTGTAGTGATATATTGCTGACTGAGTATAATTAGAGCATATTTGTAATACTTGGGTTGTAGTCAGTTACTGAACGCTAACGACTTGTGGTAAAAACTGAACCACTGATCTTTCCCATGCCTTCCTTCCAGCGGCTTTTGACCTCCAGTGCGTTCACACTGATCCCCTTCTCCCTCCTGTCTCCCTCCGACACAGCAGAAACTGTAGAGTTAAAAAAAATTCACTCCAAGATGGCTAGGAGAAAGCGCCGGTGGCCGCCAGAGCTGCGCTTTCAATTTCTTCTTTAAAATATGGTGGAGCGATTTCTTCCTTTCTGTCTTTTTTGGAAAGGTTCGCTCCATCCAGCATAACTAGAGAGCAGTGGAAAAACAGTTAACCTACTTACTCTGATGTTAGCGACAGCCCTCGCACAGTAGTACTGGATCTGCTGCTAACTGGCCCTCCGATCCCAAACGTCTGATGCACTCTGTTGGTAGATACCTGCAATCTCCTTTGCTCTTCCCAAACCTCTATCAATACTTCAGTATGAACCTGGCCCCTGACAACATTCTAAACATAGATTCTCTTTTGGCAACACCGGCCCAGTCACACACCACAGATATTTTAATTTTCTGGAAAGTAGGCAGCTGCATTTTGGACTATCGGTTCGTTGTAGCGTGCTCATGCGAAGGAGGAGGACAGATGTGCTCAGGATGGATGCATTTTTACGATTCTCAGAGGCTCTCAGTTACAGGGTAAACTCCCCAAGCCAAGGCACCGCTACCCGTCTTCCTAACCTTTGCCCATGGGTGTTCATTCGCCTGCTCAGGGCACGATCTGATAGGTCCCAAAATGAAGTGTCGACTTCCACCAAAAAAACCAGCAGAATACTACAGTATACCAAAGTGAAAAATGGGCATGATTCCTGTGTTCTCCTTAGGAATTATACTGAACCTCTCTGCTCATACCCACTTGGCTCCAAATTACTTTTTTTTTTTTTTCCCCTTACAAAAAAGTATTTCTTCCCTGAGGGTAACAAGGGTGGAGTGTATTTATCATGGCTACTATGGATGGTGCTATAATTACAATAATAAAATGGCTTTGACTGCCAGGATGTCCTGTACCTGATGCTGTCATTTAAGAATAAAGGAAGAAAGGGAGGCAGCTGCACTGAGCGTGGGGTTCAGATACCTTGGCTGGCATCCTAGGACTATCATATACAAGACGGAGCAAGCCCCAAAGCTACAACTTGCTAAACTAAAAATAAATAAGGGGAAAATGCAATTAGAAACTCTAGGATAAAGTTACCAAGATGGCTGCATTATCTATTTAAGCTAGAGGTATGTGCTTTTCAAAAAAACAGACAGCAAGTATACAGGGCATCAAGTGGCAAGGGAGGGAAGAGAGAGAAAAGCTGAGCTAAATGAAAAGAGTAAGGACTAGGTTTTGGATATGCAAACGGTGAAGTTATTTTCTGCTTCTGGTATTTCACTTTCCCTGGTATGATGATGATCTAGATTCTTTTAAGGCAGCGCGGTGTTTTTCCTTCCTTTCCTTTTTTTTTATTTTTTTTTTCCTCCTTCTATACACTTAAACTTCATTACCAAAACGAAAAGGCATATCGTTATTAATCATTCTAAGTGAATTTGGTCATCAGAGAGCATTTGTAACCCTTTTTTGCCTTTTGTGCAAACGTGGTGCGGATCACCAGAAGGTCGTTAAAAACAGCAGAAGGCAGACGGGCTGAGACAGGTTCCAAGAACCGAGGCTACCCAGAAGGGAAAACTTTTCCTGTACCTGAAATGAAAGCGCCCATGAACCAAAACAGGAGGCGAGCTAGAGTGGGAAGAGGAGGGAGGACATCTGCATCTCTTGCCCTCTCCCAGCACCAATGTGAATAGCGGTCTGAGGGACAATGTTCTTGGAGGGGTGCAGGCAGAAGAGGAGCCAGCTACATTTTTATTTTTTTTAAGACCTCCTTTTCTTTTCAGTTATGGAGAGATGGAAACCTGCCTGATCCAGACACTCCAAGGGAAACAACAGCAGTGGAAAGTTATTGGCTCTTTTGGAGAGCTGTGGGGGAGCTAAATCCAGCGCTGGGGGGCGAGCAGGATCCAGGGCAGGGGGGCGAGTTCTGCTCAGGCACAGGGTAGTGGAAAGCAGAGGCACTTTTAGGGACACTGGGTGACTTCAAAGGGGATCAGACGCCTCGCAAGGCACAGCTGCCCCACAACCCACCCAGGCATATGCACACCCTGCCACCTAAACAGAACCCTAAAAGCTACCACCTAAGAGATGCTGAGAAGAGCAAACTAAGCAGAGGCAGCAGATTCCGATGCACAGGGCTGGTATTTGAAGGTGCCGGGCACTGCCAAGCCTCAGAGGGGGAAATTACACAGATGCACAAAGACAGAGGACTTACTTTCGGGGTAAAAAGGCTGCATGTCTATTTTGTAAACTTCTTTGGCATAATACTCCTCGTCGCTCCTCTCCCTTTCGCAAGTGGCGGCTCTGTGGTTGGCTTTCTCTTGCAGCAGGTCCCTGGTGCTGTTGTAGATGGAGATGACCTCAGGGGGCACCTCCTCGGGCTCGGGGTACTCGTCCGGGGGGCTGGTGAGCTTCAGTTTGCTCAAGATCTGCCCCCGGATCGCCTCGATCCTCTTGCGCATAAACTGATCCATGTCGAGGGTGCTGCAGGTAGACAGGCTGAAAGCCACGGTGGCCAGATCCACGGTGAGAAACACGCTCAGGAGATAGCAGTGCATTTTAAGTGTTTAAATACAGCGCCCCCCCAAAAAAGAGTGACTTTAACAACGAACAACAAGGAAAAAAAAAAAAATTAAAAAAAAATAAAATAATAAAAATAAAAAGGGGATGTGCGCGAACAAAGGGAAGATCTGCAGACAAAATGCAGTTAAAAACCGGACTGCAAGGACGACTCGCAATCGCAAAACGCACAGGAGGCGTCAGTGAAAAAAAAAATAATAAAAAATACCAATAATAATAATAAAAATATATATAAACGGAAGCGAGTTGCTACAACTAGATAAAATTCAGGGGTGGAGTGAGCCGGTCAGCAAAAAA
>VXBW01001986.1:534535-611051 GCA_013400375.1 Thinocorus orbignyianus | reverse complement strand
CCCCCCCTCCCCGCCGGGCTTTGGGGACGGGGCTCTGCGCGGCTCACGGCGGATCTAGCGCTCCGCCCGGCGACCCCCCGGACGTCCCTGCGCGGAGGGGACGGGTGCCAGCAGATAACATCGCGGCCGCGCAGGGAGAGGGGGATTTATAAAGGTCTCCCCGCCCCACGTGCTCGCCTCGCCGCGGAGTGACGTGGAGGGGCCGCGGAGGGCTCCGCCGGCCGCGCCGCCGCCCCGCTATTTATTCCGCACCGCGCAGCCGGCCAGGGGACCCGCCGCTGCCCGGCCGCCCTCCCTACCCCCGGGGAGAACCGAGGAGAAAAAGCAGCTCCTGCCAGGGTTGTGGGTTTGGGTCTTTTTTTTTTAAATTATTTTTCTTTTTTCCTTTTATTTTATTTTATTTTTTAAGTATGACTTTAATGTTGCTCGCACCCTTTTTATTTAAGTAATTGGGCCAAATACCATCCCTCGCTTTAGAGGAAGAACTCCGCGCCCCTCAGGGCGGAGGGCAAGAAGGGGCTCGGTCCCCGCCGCTGTCCCTCGCCTCCCTCCCCGCTTTGGCTTCCCAGTGTGTTTTGGGCCATTCCCTCGGCTGACGGGCTGCTCGGTAACCGGCGCTACCCGCCGAGCAGGGAGGGGAGGAGAGCGGAGGAGGATTCTCGCTGCTTTCCCGAGGTCTCCTCTCCTGTCGGAAGTGTGCAAATACATCCTCATCTGCACTTGACAGAAACGCTCCAGCCCCAAATGCTTCGGCTGCGCCTCTAATTCAATTTTTCCGCTGCCTCTTTTGGCTGCTACAAACATCACCGGCTCCATCCATCCACCCATCCATGCCTGCTCCAGTGCATGTACATGTCTCGTGCTGTGACCTCAGGAGAGAGAGAGCTGCCCTCCTCTGCCCTGGGGAACTTACTCTACAGTCTACTACGCATCCCTCAACTTTATGCCCCAAAGCTTTGCTTTCACAGTCCCTTTATTCTCCCTGTACATCAACATTAACTTTACAAAAAATGATGAAGTAGCCTTTTTCTTCACCCTCGCCCATTTTAGCCCGATATTTCCTTCTGAATTAGGTCGTCACAGGTGTTAGCTGCTAGGAGCTTCCTATCACCACCCCTTTGGTGGGACAAGACTGTTTCTGAAGAACCTCTGCTTTGTGTCCAGAGATGAAGAACCATGTAGAATAGGCAATGGAAGGGCCACAGCCATTCAGAAGCACAGGTGGGCCACTGCCTGCAGTACTAAAGGCAAACACACATGACAGAAGTGAGATGGGATGACTGCAATCTATCTGAAAGCAGGATGAGAATCACGTAAGAAATAAACCAGCCAAACATCACCAAAGACTTTCTCTGGCTGGCTGCATCTCAGGAATTTTGCAGAAATTTCTTTCTGCAAAATGTTCAGAATGTTTTCTGAAACTCGAGAAGAGCAGTCCCAAAATGAAAAAGTTTTTTCTTCCCAAGGGTGTCTGAGAGGGGAAAGTGCTTCCCCTAAGCAGCTGTGGGCTGCGTGCTGGGGCGACGGGGCTGCTGCGCGCTGCTTGCATTGGCAGGGGAATCTTGGCCCAACATGGCCAGCCAACCTAGTTGCACTGCTGCGGGTACCAACAGAGATGAGAGGTGAAGGAGCTGAGGAAATAGATTATTTACAGGTACGTGGACACACAGAGACTGAAAGTAAACATTCATTCTTTAAAAGCGCTTGGGTACGTCCAGCGCTACAGACACATCCGAGACTTCATCCTCCCGATGCAAGAGTTTGTGGTGCTTTCCACTTAAATCCATGAATTCCTGCAAGGCCAGATTAAACATCTCTGCCACATCACGCGTTTACTGCCATACATGTCAGTGTCCTGCTCTGACTGACCTCAAAAACACAGCTGCAGTGTCAGGAATGGCAGTGTTTCCAAAATTACCCAAATAAACAAGCAAGCTCAAGATGTAGACTCAGCTGGTTTCACTTCTGCACCACACCTTTACAAAACCGAGGGGACAGTTCCTCGAGCTGTTACATCTCACAGCTCCGCTGCTGCTAACCAGCTGAGGAATCGGCTCTGTTACGCAAGGTACCTCAACTGCAAATAATTTAATAACCCTTTTCTTCAGAAGTATTTCCTCCACAAGCTACAGCTAAAACCATTGAGAAATTCCATACACAGCATCTGCGGCCTTGTAACACTTTGCTGCTAAGAATGTACTGGGGTTTCAGAGGAGCCATGGGGACAGTGCTCCATGCTCTCCTTCTGCAGGAAACTTCTCACCATCTCTCAGAAGACCTCCACAGATACAGCCCTGCCAGATCTCCAAGTGTTTTGAATCCTGCAAGTTTGGTTTTATTCAAATTTGGAAAGAAAAAAACCACAACAAACAACAACCAAATTTTGCAGTATCTTTGACATATCCTGGAACCTTAGAGATGCCCAACTGGAGACTATCAAACCCTATGTCCTTGGTGCCCAGCCAGCCCGGCTGCCCAATGAGCCAGAGATGCTGGAGGTCCAAGCTCCAGACAAGCCCCCTACATAAGCCACCAGAGACCCAGCCAGGCTGACAGCAAACCAGTCCAACTTGAAAGTTGCTGAGATTCTTTCTGATTTGGCAATGTTCCCTTAGAGTCTTTCAGACCAGCGAGGGGAAAAAAAAAAAACAAAAAAACCCCAAGAATTAAAATAGATTTTGGTTTTGTTCCCACTCCAGACAACCCATTTGCTTCTCTTCTGACCCTTTTAGTGTGACACAGGGTCTGTTAGGCTTAGCCTGGCAGGTCTCCATTCTGCCTCACCACTGCAACAAAGCTCAATCCCCTAAAACTTTCTGGTACCACAATGGTGATGTTTTCACTAGGCAGAACTTCCTGGGGGCAGCACCAGAGACCAGCTTTGGCTTCTGCATTCCAAAAGCCCAGCCACTTGAGCTAAATCCCCAGCAGCTGCAGAAGGCCCATCACACATGCCTGAGCTCCTCCGGTTCACCCCAGAAAGGGACATCTACCTCCTAACCAAATCAGGCCATTCAAATAGACATTGACGCTCATAAACACCAACTTTCCATTTCGTAAATGGAAAAATACCTGGAACACATACATCATGATAAACCTGATCTTATTTCTAAAATCTCATCCTTGCACATTATTTTTTTCCATAAAACCAGAATCTAACCAGGTGCTATTTCTTCCTTGATAAAGTGACCAATGACAGAGCCAAACTGTGTGCACTCTGCGTAGCTGGATAAGGAGCAGTATCATCAGAACTAACCATATGCCCTTCTGCACAGGTAATCTGGCTCCCACATTCTACCTTTAATTTTCAGGATTGATATATCTGTCAAAATCATGCCAATTCTGGCCTTGCATTTTAGCCCAAAAAGCTTTCTATTTTTTATTAATTCAAAACCAGTTTTTATTTCATTATTACCTGTTAGCTTCCAAAGCTGCTGGGATTATCAGACACTGAAGTTTAACTCATCTTACACTTATCTGTGCCTTTATGAAATGGACTTATCCTGTGGGGCTGCTGTCAGTGGAAGCTTTGTAAGTCAAAAAGCAGGAATGGGCCATTAGCACGCACACAGGGAAAGAACAGAACTTATCTGTTCTGGAGCTTTTAATTCAATACAATACCGTCTTTTTATATATTGATATTTTTTTTTTAATAAACAGTAACTGTTTATTAGAAAAACAGGGACACCTGGAAAGTTACTTCACTAAACGTAAAGGTTTCATGTTTCCTATTAACTTAAAAATTACGTGGTCAGGATTTTACAATTTGTGGTTTCTTTTAGATTGTTTTGGTTATACGCAAATGTGCTGTGCGAAATACAAAGGCAATAATCTTTCTAAAACTGCTGACGACCAGGTCATTAAGTAAGGTGGCTGGCCACATTTCATAAACTAAAGAACACTGTTGGAAGAGGAATAACTTTTAAAAGTTAAGAGGTGACTTTTGTAAACTCTCACACTGATGACGAGTGCAGGATGATTGCACAATTAATTCTTTGTGGCACACACAGAAATCTGCAGCCATAACTGTGGTTGTGTAGAATCTCAGATATTCTGATGCAAGGTGCTAGGGAAAAATCTTTTGAATTCTCCTTTTTATAAAAATGCATGTACGAAGGTTCAACTTGTAGAGCCAAGGTGGCACCTAATAAAGGTGAGGTAAAGAGGAGATGACAAATAATGGAAAACTGTAATATACTATAATAAAACCTTAGATTTTACTGTTTATTATCCTTTGAGAAGCAAAAGTCCATACTTCTGTGCTGCACATTTCATTAGTGTGCGCAGTAATGCCTGAATGAATTTGAGAGCAAATCCTGCTGACCTTACTAATACAAGCAGCCCCACTGCCCCTAGGATTGTGTTTCACACAACCACAGCCCACTCCTGCAACGCTCATATTCCAGAAGATAAAGGCTACTTTATACAACATGCTGTTTGACATGCAAGACTGCTATCCATATATACATATACATATGTAACTACTTGTCAACTTCCAAATCAAAGGTATGTTTCTGATATATACATAGAGAGAACCTATTTGTAGAAATGAGAACTTCTTTTTTTATATTTTTACATAGGAAAGAATATGTAATATATATTATATATAGTAGGAATGAGAACTTTTACCTTTATAATTTCGTATTTTTATAGGCATATTTTTATATATATTATAAATAATTTTTTTTACACACAGAGATAAAAATATATATAAAAACACAAGTTCTCACTCCTACAAATAGATTCAGTAACTTCAGTGGAAACAATCACATGAGAGTAGTCAGCACGATGTGAACCAAAAGGCCAGTCAAGTGTCACCTCTGTGATCTCATGGAATCACACCACCTCCACCACTGAGTGAGAACACAGCATTACAGTAAACTGTTCTGTCCACACAGCAGTGTATAGTCTCTGGGTTTAAAACTCTACCTTAATAAAAGACATCTAGAATGAAATTACAAAAAAGAGAGTTATTATAGCTGCCCCAGTAACTACACCCCACTCACCCCCCCAAAACAAAAACCAAAAAAAAACCCCAAAACACAGTCTTACGGATAAGAGAAAAAAGGGAACAGAAAGGAATGGGACCATTAATCTGAATTTCAGTGCTAGGGTTTTACCCACATTTCACGTGGCTTGGATTTGAGAACTCAGAAAATACCTTCCCTGTAGTAAAGCTGCCCTCTCTCTTGAAAGAGCACAGCTGGACACAAGGCTGTCTAGGGAAGCAATGCAATGACCAATGGTCTAAACTGCCTATCCTAAAAATATACATGTTTTTATAAAGGCTGTGCGCATCAGTGCTGCATCCAAAGAGGTTTCTGCTTCCAACAGCCGATTCCCATCTTCAAATCAGTTAAGACTGAAGTCTTGATTAAAATTTTGTGAATGCCAAAGAAGTTCCCCCATGGTTACACCTCCAGAGTTTGATCCTCTCATGCGCTCTTCCAAATCTGCCTGTCAACCATGAGGATGCCACACTAATCTCTGTATCATTCCAGTTTTAGTCTGTGTACCACCAAAAAAAAAAAAAAAAAGGGCCTTCCTTAATCCTAGCACCTGTGTTTTTAATCACCACAGGAAATCCTGTTTCCACTAAAGTCAGTAAGACTTAAATATCAGCAAAGGAAAATGATCAGATTCACTAACTAAAAATAATTTTTAAAAAGGGAGGGAGAAATATAAGCTCAACAGTTCATATACCAGAGGGTCCTGACATCTACTTCTAGCAAGCATGACAAAGTAAAGACAGTAGAGTAAAAGTCATCCCTTTAATCTCAGTGTTTCAACTCCTGACCTGCATCTCTTTCTCGATATTACAGCTGTTCCCTTCTATTTCTGAACTGCTCGGTGATGATTTGGGTTAAACCTCACTAAGTAACACACAAAAGATATCTATAAATACTGTATTCCTAACAGAGCATCTACTGGAGTTTATGCAACAAATTAAAGTTACGCAACTCAAGTCAGAATACGCACCCAGACTGCATTGCTGAAGTTTTAAGAATAACATGTATGGAGCAAGATTAACGGGCAGCAACTTCAAAAATAGGCCAGCCAGTAATGCCATATTTTAAGTCATACTCTGCAGCTACAAAAAACAAATGGCCCTCCTGGATCTGGAATTCTGTCTTCTTCACAAGCTGCCTGTGCAGTCTGCACAGAAGAAAAGATCTAATAAGCTAATGTAGCTTCAGAAATGTTTTTTCCTAACGGTGTTTAAGCAACATATGTTCAAGATGATCCTAGCGGGTTTACAGAAAGCAATGCATTGTTTTATATTACCTCAGGAAAAACAAAACAAAACTCATGTGATACCAAGCTTTTGTGCTGCACTCGCTAAACCATCTCTGAAGAAGGTATTTGTGTTGCCTCTCAGCCTTACGTTTTTAAACCTGTTTTCCATGCCTGGCTACTGCAATCAACGAAAGCAGGACTCCTGAATGACTGATCAGACTACACTCTTTCAGACAGATGGTTTGAGCTTGGTGAGTCAATCCAGAAATAGAACAGGAAGATCCATTTCTGTAATGCAGATAATTCTGAGCCAGATCTAAATTATTTTAAAGCCAGATCTAGAACAGGCCACCTATGCAGAGTGGCAAAGATCATTGGGAGCTACTTCTCATGTAGCAATGGACTTTTAGCCAGGATTGCAGTTAACGACATCTACTCCTGGTTTTCAGGTGGGCCCTGTGGACCCAGCAGGCTACAACATTTACACAACTGTTCAGCTTTCCCAGCAGCAGGGCTTCCAAATCTGTACCCAGAGATGCTCTGTGCTTTCCCAATTCATGTCACCCAGAGGCACCAGCTTGTGTCCAGGCTGCTCCCAGTAAGGCGAGGAGCAGCTCCATCTGCACATCCAGCAGGCCCACCATGGGGCTGAGCGCAGTTCCCCATCCGACCACGCACCACACAAAGAATTTACCCCTTTTTGAAATTCTAACAGCAAACATGATCCCCCCAACTGGGTGGTTTACACTGGGAGCATGCTCAGTGAAGTGTTCTCCAGAAGGACCACTTGAGAGCACCTCCCCTATCATCCAAGACAGGCTGTGGGTTAAGTACAAAGACCTTTAAAAGCATAAGGAAGATCAAAAGAATTGTGGTATTCTTCCAGAAATTTAAAAGTCCTGTATTTTCCAGAAAAATAAGAGAAAGTATTATGCAAACAAGATTTAAGAACAAGAATGGGAGAACTATCTTCAAGAAACTTATCAAAGCCTCATTTGTCCTCTGGACATTAACTTCTAAACTTCTCCATCATGGATACAGACTGGCAGCTGACATGCCCCTCACAAATATAACTGTCATATTCGCTTTCAGAAATACGTGACAGTGTATTTGCTCTCACAAATGTGTCATATGAATATCTACCTTGTTAACAGCTAAGTCAGAGCTTAGAAAAGCCCACACATTGGCTGACAATACAGATCACCGTTGTCGGACCGAGTACCATCTCATAAAGGACCTGAGTCCACAGACACATCACTCCAGTCTCTTAAGAAATTAAAAGAAATTAATTTGTCACAAGGCAGATGGTCCAGCAATATGCTTCACCAGTCAATGAGAACCAAAGACAACAGTCTTTCTCTTATAAGCATAATACTGACATTATAGAAAGATGCATAGGTAATTTGTTTGCCTTCTTACTATCTTCTTTACAAAAACTGTATTTCACTTGTGCTTTAATCCTAGACAATGACACCAAAACCTAAAATAAAAGTATGCTTCAGCAGTTAACAAAAAAGGCAATAAAGTAACTAACAGCAGATGGAGAGAACAGCAGTAACACTGGCAATCCTGATCTGACCAGCTCATTGCACTTGTCCAACTCCAGAAAGGTGTTCAACATCTTGCAAGGCCTGACTGGTCCCCTTTGCTAAATCAACCTGCAAGAATGAATGTCAATGTATCACCCCCCAAGCTGGATTTGTCTGAGCAATGTTCTAACTGGAAGTATATTTATACTTATGTCTAATACATTTCTACCCACAACTTCCTATGCTCCCAATACATCACTGCCACAAACTTCGCAATTTATAGATCCCTTGAAAAACAAATATCCTCTTTAGATAAACCGTACACAACTTGAAAGTCAATGCAGTAAATACTTATGATAATAATCAAAGCCAAACGTCCACATGATCAAGAAAGCTTTCTATTACCATTTCACTTGGATGAAGCAATACATGGATGTATTTCTGTTCTGAACAAGAATGGGAATGTCCTTCTTCACTGGGATAGAAAAACAAAGTTAAAAGCAACAAAGGCATCAAACAGCCAAGGGTCCTCAGTGATAATCTCCAAGATTACAATCACAGTGCCTTTTATTAAGGGCTCACCAATGGCTAGTAGTCTTGTAGCACTTCAATATTCAAACAGATGTTAAAACTATGGCAAACAACCCTCTGTTACCTTCTACTTGTGATCATACATACCTATAATAGGTATTACTCAAAGACCCGATTACTACATAACTGCAGCAGGCTACATTATTTAACCACTTCTAAGCTATGCATTAAATTTATGATAAGTGTAACCAGTATATCCATTAAGTGAAGTAATTCTATTAATTATTTAGCTACTTCTGAGAACACTTATGTCTGCAAGAAATCCTAGCAGTATCAAACTTTAGTGCAAGTGTGATCCTGGTTAGCAGTTCACAATTAACACCACATACACTGAAAACAGAATTAAGAAACACTAAGAAAACACTGCAAAACAATACTCAAAAAGCTCACTCACTGGCATGAGAGACTGGGCTATGACCAATTTATGATCGAGGCACTGTGAAGAATTAATGCTTCTGATGAGCATTCCTAAAATCACCTTCCAAAGCGCCTCTTGAAGGCCATTTGTGCTCATGAGGTCATATATCTGAAGGCTTGACAATAAGCATACTAATGCATTTTACATTTTGATATCCAACAGACGAAACGCATACATTTAAACGAAAGGAAATAATTTCAAGGGATGAAGCCATTACACATAACACATACATCTTTGGTGTTGAAGCTATTCAGTTTGACTGAAGTTTTATTTCAACATATCCCCTAAGACAGAAAAGCAATTAAAAAGATGCATCTGAAAACAAAATGCTTTGTCTATCAGCCATCCCTGTCAGTCTGATGAAGAATGATTAAGGAAAAGCCCTTATCTACTAAATCATCTGCAGAGCTAGACCTTTGAGGTTTACATACAGAAGAGGTTAAAAGCCACTGCTTTAGAACAGCAATAAATGAAATTGACAGTCTTCCAGCACGTGTTAAACAAGAACCTCTCCTATCCCCACTGATGTCCTAGAGTTTAAATTTAATGTCTTATTTAGCACTAGGATCTTACCTACTTAACAAGATCCTAAGCGTCTTCACTACTTCAAGCCTTCTCCTGGCCCTCTTACTCCTTACCTCAGCAAGTCTTGAAGAAATCATTGAGCAATTTTCAGGGGCTGGAAGCGAACAACATTGATGACTGCCCTGTGTGGATATTAACGAGGCCAGGACTCATTTCATAAGAACAAAGAGTTTGTCGTTTTAAGTTGTGCAGACTGTTTTGTGCCAGATAACTTCTGCTTTCCTCCCCAGAGACAGCCAGCTCTGAACAGATGCAGCTTTGCAGACCACCTTCCTCTGGAAGCATCAGATAGTCTTAACACTTTTATGACCTCCAAACAATTCATTTCTCTATTTAAAACCAAACACACAAAGAAATGCCCTATGTCCACTAGGAAGCAGCAGGGGGCCCAGGCAGCAGCTTCCAGCTCTTTTGTTCTGCTCAACTTGTGAACCCAGGAGAACCTGCCTCACAGCTACAGAAATGGGAGATCTTCCCTCTGTGCTTTAGCAGGGAAGAAAGATGCTGAGCTGCAGTAGCATTAGGCACAAGGATATTCCACCACTGCTCCCAAAGCTTTTCCCTAATGGCAGACTGAAGAAAAGCAGGGAAAGATGTTCATTTTTCTTTTTTCACAGGCCAACTCATGCTTTCCTTGCTGAAAAGTTAGCACAATTAACATGAAGAGAAATTAGACGAGAGGATAAGAGATACGAGGAGGAGTTGACCCTGTGCCTTCGCTTATTAAACAAAACTTTGTTGCTTTGCAATCCATAGAATATTAAACTCCACATACTCTGGAGTTGGCTGGAAGCCTAACAAAACTGGAACCACCCCATCTTTATTGGCTTTATATAGATAGGTACAGAAATATACAAAGTTGAAATGATTCATGCTCTCTGGAATGAAGGGCAGTGGCACAGCTTTGCTTAAGCAGAGGTATTCATGGGAGCAGGCAAAACAGACCCAGTACTCTGACGGCTGGGAAAAGCCACTGAAGGTTGTTCTTGGTAGCTACCAAAAAGGAAGAACGTTACTGGAAAAGCGGGCAGGGCAACCGATCCCACAGCTGAAAGAGACTGGAAAGTGTCTGGGCTAAACAGGGTTTAGCTCTTCTTTTGAACTGCTAATAAATTAAAACAAAACTTGTGAAATAAACCAGCCACTAAAATGCCTAAAATTAAAATATACTGGTCCCACCTTTCTAGAAGAGTCCTGAGCTTACTTCTCTTTTGCAGGTAGTTACCAATTCTATGTCATTCTAGGAGTTTTTCTGCATATGGCTCAAACAAAGGCAAGTTACAGTCTCAAAATTAAATAAACATCCAATATACATAATAATCTGAGCATCACACTTCTTAAAAGGCAAGAAATGCTCTCCACTTAGAGGCAAAAAGTACCACTTTGTGCTCTAAATGAAACAGAAGCTTAGGACATTTTTAGCAATATTGATATATTCCATGTTTTTCTTAAATACACAAGTGACACTTCAGTGACTCAATCAAAACATTGCTTCAAAAATACAGGAATAAAACTCATAAATAGCCAAGTATTCTAGAAGTATTCTGCAAGTATTTTGAAATTTTTAGTAATCACCTGAGGATGTTGCAGTTCCTAAGAGAAACTAGATTATTTTCCAAAAGTTTGATCTCAGACAGACTGGTGATATCAAACCAGAGAATGACTATACACTTAAGGGTCCTGATGCAGTTTTTCCACACAAAGAAACTGAACTCTGTAGAAAGAAAGCAATGTCAGATTAGACTGTTATGCTGCTTCACAGATTCAAAATCCATTATAGTATACTTTCGTATTGCACTAGTGAGATGCCAGCTGTGGCTGAACAGCTGTACAGATGTCTAGCCTTCAGAAGCTGGGATAACCATGTTAAACTTCTGTGGTTTTGCCACTTGATATTTTGGGTGTATGCCTTCATTTGTGATAATAAATATCAGGCCACAAACTAATGTTTCCTCAGATATCTAATATGTTTGACACTCAAAACAGCTTGAAAATCTAAACATTTCTGCTGTTAGCTTTGAGTTCTCCTCAAAGAATTATGCTACAATATATATCAGATGAATAGGCTAGGGATAACACAACCGTTGCCAGTTGTTAGGATGGGTTTCTCTGCCATTTTGTATGTATATTTTTTATCCTGCATTACTCAAAGTTCAAACCCCTTTCTCTCCTCAACACCTTTGTTAGGAAAATCTAAATCCACTGTCCTGCTTCAGTCTTCAGTATTGAAATGTGTAAATCTGAAAGTTGCTCCTAATCATATCTTGCTTGTAACCAGGTACAAAGAAAGGTTTGTACGCAAGACATCTGTAGAAACAGTACTATGTATTTTAAGTATCAATTAATAGGCCCCAAGGCATTTTCTTCACACAGCAAATGGGGAAATGCGATAGCAAAGTTAAACAAACGACACAGCCTGTCTGGAAGAGTGAAGGCAGCAGAATTCAATCCCAGCTTCTCATTTAGAACCCTTTAATACCAATGCACTTCCTTCTGTATGCATATGCTCCTACAAAATATATTGTTATTATCTGTGTTGGGTTCTGCACCTTTGCAGCCAAACAACTAATTAGGAGAAACTGCTCTAGCTTAAACAAAGCCGATAGTGTTACGCTGACAGATGTCTTTCAAAATTTGGTACTGTTACAGTTCGTGCTTAAGAGTAAGGGCTTTTTTGTTTGACCTTTTACAGCGCTGAGGAATTAGCTTTATAGTTGACTAAACCCACAGGATGTATCTCGGAGGTTCGTCTCCTTACTGAAAAAGGCCAGAACACCAGAACTGCAAATGAAGCAACACTGAATACAATTTTATGCCATGTTGCTAGAAAAGCCTTCCTTCCTCCAACAAAAAACAACAGCATGGCTGTCCTTTCCTCTCTTACCAGTCTCTGAGCTTATACAACTTCAGACTTGCAACAGAAAGCATATACATACACAAATATATATATATAAATAAATATAAAAGCCAATGACTAGGGTCAAATCTCTTTTTACAGGGTTACTTTTTTATGTTTCTAGAGTTGTCTCCAACCAAACTAATTCTCCAAGACCAGAACTATCACATTAATGGTTACTTTTCTTTACTATCTACAAAACCTTTTCTGGCCAAAGTAGTAGAGACTCTATAGGAGCCTGATAACTTTACAAGGTGACGGAACTTCTGTGTTTATTGTAAGCCATTTCTATTGCAAATTGCTAACAACTTTTCAAAGCACAACACTGATTTGGAAATGCAGGCACACTAACACATCAATTGCCATGACTAATGTATAAACTTTTAATGACCTTGGCAAAATCTTTCTTTCATTGGGCAGGTGCCACTATTTTGACTGTACAAAATGTTTTGGAAATATGTTGAAAATTATACATGTTTTGGAAAATATTTCAGGATTTCAGTATATCTAATGAAGCTGTATTTAAAAGTTTGACATGAGGGAAGAAACACTCCAAAGTTGTGCAAGTCTTTTTTGTCTTTTTCTTTTTTTTTTTTTAAAGAGATATCCTCCAAGTGTTGTACATTCACAGAATGTTGACTTTTTATCCAAACAAAGTTAAGATAAAACAGTATCTTGAATGGTTTTCAGTTTCACTCAGTCACTGTCATCTTCTTGTTTCAGACCATCTCCCTGTTCAGTATTGCCCTCTCCATCGCTTTCTTTGTCCCAGTCTTTCATAGATGCTCCCATCATGAAGTCATCACGCAGTATATTCCATTCTGGCCCCTCTTCAGACTTCACTTCACCCTGAATATTTGAGGGGAGGAGAACAGGGAACAGAGGAAGATGAGATGAATGTGGCAGGTAGTAAAAGATGGAAGTTGTTCATGCATCAGTGACACCTCTCACAGTCTTACTAATTCCAGAGTCAGACCTACCAAGGGCTAGCTCTTTATGCAAATAGTGCACAGAAATATGCAAGACAATCATAAATGACTGGATGCTAACAAGCAAACTTGTTTTAACCAACCAATAAAAGAAATATTGAAACAGAACAATTATTCCTCATGGATGAAACAGTCAATCCTGGGCATGGCTTCCTTTATTAAAATCTTTCTTGGCAATCAGAATGGATTCATGATATCATTTATTAACCCCCAGGTGCTGTTTCATTAGAACACTTCTTGGCACATCTCTAAAACACAAATATGGATTTAATAAAGGCTTAATCCCCCCCCCCCCCAGATTTAATGTTTAACATATTCTGTGATACGTGAACCAAATCCCCTTTATGTGGATTATTACCTCACTACCTGGGCTTGTCATATGGTGCAAAGCTGCCTCTAAAAGAAACAAAGTTGATGTACACTCAGCAAGCCAACACCACCTTACTTCAGATTTCCTACCTCTTGAAAGTGGATAAACTGAGGCCACCCTACACGGACTGGTGAGAAAGAAAAGTGACAGGAGTGAGTCTTAGGTTAGCACTGAAAACAGTGCTTAGTTGCGGTTGTTCTCAGTGGCAGATGGTGTTTGGGCAGTGCAACAGCCCCATCCTGTGGCAGCAGTGTCAAAGAACAGCTTGAAGCCTTTCCTACATTCTTATTGAAGGAAAATACTGAAAAATGTTCAATGTACTGAAAAAGCATTTCAGCCGTTTAAGCCTCAGTACCAAAATACTCCCGATGAACAGGCTCAGTGTCCAGCAGGCAATGAAAATATTTCCTACCAAAGTGGAACAACGGGTACCGAAAACTGTAATTTACTTTCGCAGGGTCTTTGCCATAAAGTTAATACTCAGGTGTGCTTTTCCCATTCCCCTGCTCAAAAGGACAGATCTCAACTGGCTTACCCCAGTTTAAATAACTACTGTCTCCTGATGCTGTATAGCATCCTCTGCGGGTGCAGATCTGCCTACTAGAAACAAAACCCACAGTAATATGTGCTAGTTGCATACTACGATCATACTGTGTACAGCCCATCATATGATCACTGTAGGCATTTGTTCATGCCACTTTTGTCATGCATCTAGGAATATGCAATACACAGAACAACGGTATACTTAGACTGATGACTGTGCATCCTTTGGGAGACAGCAGCAGATAGAATTTAATAGCAGGAGAAACAAGGGAATGAAGATCCATCACTGTAAATCTAACACACCGTATCACACCAACAGATATTAGTTCAGGGCAAAAGGTCTGCCAAACAAGATATGTATTTTTAATAGGTAACCAAAGCAGAAAGGCTAAATGTGACTTCTCCCACAGTTCTTTTTGAAAGACTACTCTCGCAAAAATAGGGTAACAAGTCTTAATACTTCCCCATCCCTAAAGGAATCTCCCAGGCCCCAGTTCAAAAAAGAGAAACTCTACAGCTGTTTCTCGAGATGTTTGCACTGTGTTTTGTTTTGGGTGTTTTGTCTTCACATCTGCTCTCATTAATGCCTGCTCTGAGGAGTAGCTCTCCCATCCCAGCAATTCTCCTTTTCCCCAGGTTAGTGCCTCCTAACCACTTTCCACTCTTGTAGCGATTCACTTCAAATGCTATACCCAGTAAAGCCTGAAATCACCTCAGACAGGGTAATCAATTATCTGGAATTAGAGTCACAGATAAGGTAGGTCCCTAGGCAGACCTTAAGACGCTCACATGGGAATAATGTACTGTACTAATGCAAACACAAGCATTCTGTTCTGGGATGCAAGGAGAGGGTAGCTTCCCTCCATTCCCCTTTTAAATATATTTCAGTTGTTTTACATGTTTACCTTTGCAGAGTGGAGAAAGGCGGAAAAGATTACAAGGGTCACCAAGTTTTTTCTTTTTTAACCTCAGATCTTTTATAAATCACTCTTTGAACATGCCACAGAGTAAAACCTGAAATGTCTAAATGGAAAAATCCCATCTTCTTTACAAAACAATCAATTTTTTAATTTTTCCCCCCAATAATAATAAAACCAAAAAGATTCCTTTTTTTTTTTCCCAGATGTGCAGAACAGGAATTTTCATTTTGTTTTTTAAACAACACAGCAGCAGTAGGTTATTGTCAGCAATGACAATGAAGGGCTGAGGGTTTGAAAAGCCCAATGTTCAAATTCATCACAAGCTACTATTGAACAACCACTAGGTCTTTTTTTCTGGCTGTGTCAAGTTAACAACAGGACAAAAGCAGGACCTCAACAAAAGAGGGATGCTGATCCTCCACAGCATTACCCGCTATGTAAGGAACTACAAAGGTCTGAATAGAATTTTACAGCAAGCCTTAAGGAGAAAGACAGAGGTAGCATGCCTGTGCCTCAAAGATGAAGATTAAATCCTTGAAAGCAAATATTTAGTCAACTTTAAGCATGCTTCCAAGTGAAGAAAACCCCATGTTTACTATCATCATTTCTAACTCATTTACTGCTCTATTTCCCCCTCAGAATAAAAACACCCCTACTTGTGATACTATTGTATCACAAAACATTCCTGGAGCCCTAAGAAAATATGCAGCAAGACTACTTGTATAATTAACAATTAGTTCAACCATAACATCACTCCCCAACTTGCTTTATGTAAGAGTGTTAATACACCTGAGTATTCAATGCCACAATCTGGTTTCATCTATATAAACGAAAACTGATTCCTGTCATGCACAAATTAAATCAGCTTTCATTCTGTACAACTGCTTTTGAACTTCCAAGTCAGCTGTTCATCCACATTTCACTGAAACACTGAAGAGTCCTTTGAACATCCCCAAATGAAAACAAAGCAGGTTATATAAACATTAGTGTGTAATGCTACATAAAGTTGGTCCTTTGGTAAGGCAAGGAGTGAAAAATCCTGGTACTGCTTTTTTTTTCCTCTCCTTTTCTATATACATTTGAATGTTCTTTGCCTTAAGGTGTGACAACCTATTTCAAAAGGTCTGAGAGACAGCAGTTAGCAAAGTGTCTCAGAAGTCACCAATACATGGTGATGCACTTTTTATCATGAGCTGAAACAAGAGAGACCAAGATGCTCAGTATGGTTACTCTAGTGCAGATACTTATTTGCTGGGACAGACCAACTGTCCAGTTCAAAAAAATCACATAAATAACACCATCTTGCCTGCTTGGTGTGTCACCTAAGGTATCACAGCATTAGCCCAAGTCTGACACAAATACAGCTCTGTAGTGGGGAAGCACCCAAACTAATTTTTGTTTGAAGACGTACCCTCTAAAATCTGCACCAGGACAAGATGAACTTCTTAGCCAAGTCCTAATAAAGCCACACATCCAACAACAAAGCTTAGGTCTGTCACCTAAAACAAACAGCCATCCTTTGCAAGATCTGGGCTGGAATCGCCCCTGGGATGCTTTTGGAGAAACTGGTCTATCAAAGCCTCATGGCATCAGCAACAGCTACATGATCAAGTTAGAAATCTCCCTGGTTTGGTTCATTTCTTTGACCCTGCAAAAACTTGGACCTACGTATTTTGCTCTTGATAAATGACATTACAGTAAGAATCTTCAACAGAGACCTGCCAAATGCAATACTGGAGTTGTGGCAGACTGCACTGCCACTCAGGTGGGAGATCAATCCTCTCTACTCCTTTTGAAATTGCCAGAAGCAGCAGCAGGACACTTGCGCATAGCTGCTTCAGTCCATGAAAAAGTGCCTTAGCTCAGACCCTGCTTCCTTGGAAAGCTTAAGGGAATTCATTTCAGTCTAAGTCACAGAACACTGTCATTTTCAACTGCTGTTTTTTTGTCACAGCAACATCCCATTGTATTATATTGTATTAAGAAATGAACACTTTTCACACCTAGGAATTACTGGGCTTCCACGCTTTTGCTCTGTGTACAAGATGAAATGCCAGAGCTTGCAGGGGCATCTCTCTTTACCGTCGCATACAATAAATGTTTATTTGTACCTGTCAGGGAAGGAATTTCTAACATAAATATCTCTCAAGCAACAAATTTAAGCCCTGAGAAAACAATTCTAACATATCTAATTGATTTGAACTGCCTCCCCAGGTTCCTCTGTTGTGCTCAATACAAACATCTAAGACCTTGAAATACAGGGCGGCTTTTGTCATGACAAAGTTAAAAAATGTAACTGCCAAAACGCATTCTTGGATACATCTGACAGTTACCTTCCCTGACAGCCTGCATCTTGCTCTGAATGACTGCCGATATTCTGCTTCTCATCCCCAAGCAAGTCAGTTAAAACCTAGCTCAAGAGAAAAANAAAAAAAAAAAAAAAGTCACTTGGTAGAAGTGGGAGAAGAAATAGAAAACAAAAAACATCAGCATAATAATTTCTGCTAAATGCATTTTCAGACATCTCCAAGCTCACAGGCTTTCTCTAGGTTGGAAAGAAATGAAGAAAACTGCAGCTGAGGTATCTAAAGCAGAAATATAAGCAGAAAATAAAATCTAATGAAAAACATACTTGGGTTTAATCATCAGTGCTGCTTGCAACTTTATCAAATTCGAGTGAGATTTTGCCTGTAATAAAGGTACCTACGTACACCCAATCCCAAACAGACAAAACCCCACATATCTGGAAACTGAAAATACACCCTGTACCACTACTATCTTGAACATCTGAGCTGCAGTCTCAACAGCAACTCACTTTGGGAAGCATTTTGCAGCTCGCGGAAGATGTGAGTGCACAAAAGAAGTCTATTCTGCTGCAGCATAATTCTGCGCAATCATTTATTCCTTATGATGAGAGGTATTCAATAACCATTTGCACCCTCTCTCTGAATGAGAAATTAGGGCCACTGAACTAAATTGGTACACCTGACTGACACTGTAACACCTGATATCGGCAGCAGCACAGGATTGCTTGTATACACCAGAATCTACATTTGCATTTCTAGTAAATAAATCTAATAATTTTTTGCAGTGTGTTTTGAAACCTGCTGTTCCTGCTCAAACTTCTCTGCAAGTAACTCACTGGAATTATTACTACAAGGACAACAAATACTGATTTTGCTTTTGAGCACAGCCAGAAGACCACCCAGAGAGCTTAAGGACCTGCATGAGGAATCTCCCCATCCTCACATCCTCCTCTAGGGTTTACTATAACTGAGGATGTGTGAATGAGGAGGAATGCTTTGGGTTGGCACACAGAGGCTTAAACATGTCCCAACCTTAGAGGGGTCAGAACTGAATCAGCTGGTTTCTAAAAACAAAGCATTCATCTGGACTTAAGCAAAGAAGAAAAATCCTTAACACTGTTATTAAATTACTTAAATGAAAGAGCTTTTAAGATAACATTTTCTCAGCCTTAGTTCATCAGAAATCTCATAAATCAGTATTTCTGTCAGAAAAAGCAAAAACATTTTAAGAATTCAAGCATAACACAGGGCCCTTCAGCATACAGGATGCTCTGGAACTCCTCAGACTGTGCTCTGTGCTCCAGCTCCTATAGAAGCTGCCTCAGAAATCCTGCTACACAAGGAATTTTAGCACACACTGCTGCAAGACAACATCTGGCCATACTGGCCCAGAGATTCCCTTTACATATTTTAATGAGATGATGAATAGCATGAGTATGCTACTCCCAGATCTCCTCAAGGAAAATAAAAGCTCATCAAATAAAAACTCACCTGAAAATAAGCTAATGAAACAATCTTGTAGTTAGGTTACAACACACGTGTGACCTGCTACCGTTACCCATGCTACCAATGCCCCTTGTGGAATATATTCTGTCACGTTATGTCAAATACAAGTTAAAGTGACAGTGCTGTGAGTATCAAGTAATTACATCACTGTCATTCCAACACTACATTGACAGAAAAAGGTCCACAAGCAAGCATTTTCACGTAGGTACCAAATAAAAATTACCTCAAAGCACACTGCAAATTTATTACAGAGAAGATAGCTGGAAATATCACATTCACCGTATTAGGCTATCAGGTAACGCATGTGGATAGAAAGTTTCCAGACAGTATACTTTTCCAGTATGCCATCACTGCTCATTTTCAGTCACGTTTTCATCATCCTCATCTATACAACTTTACCTTCTTATCTGCAATGTCTGTTTACTAGCAGTTACACTACTGACAGTGGCCACCACCATAACTCAGTATTCACCTGTTGCTCCTAACCTTTCTTCATCTGTAATTTTGCACACAGCTTCCATGTTTCATTAACTTGAACAGGATCCTTAAAGCAAAGACCGCCCAACACCAAGATCAATTAATTCTTGACATATAGACCCAATGAGTACTGTGGCTGAAAACAACTATGATAACGACTTTCATATTTAAAGCAATACATTACACTCTCATTATCAGACAAAATTTTTAGCAAGTTACAGTATTCAAAGTAGTGGAACTCTGACTTGGAAAAGACAATGCTGTCCATGAAAAAGAAGAGCTTTTCATGCTAGCTAATCATGTGCCTCAGGAAATGAGTCTGCAAAATATTTTTCATTTTGTACCAAAAAGTGTATTATTTAATTACCAAGAGCAAACTTAAATGGATGACTCCTTACAAGCTTCCATCATTATTCCTAAAAGGAAAATAACAAACCAGTAATTCTTCTGTTTGGATAGTATTCAAAATACGGAAGAAATAATTTTTCTAGATACTTAGCAGTTCAACCCTGAAAGAAATGCAACACAACTTCTCACAAGTGATAAAAAAGACTTCCTCTTCTTCAGCTGAGCCTACATTTCTTCATGTGTATTTCCTGCAGTAATGAAGACATTACAGAGTTTAAAGATCAGCCTAAACAATATGCAGATCCACAACATCCTTGTTGCAAGCTGTACAGTTCCCAAACCATTAAGTTGTACCTGGAAAATATGCAAGAGTGTCCAGTAAAGAGTATATGGTCAGAAGTGGAGTACTAAATGTCTTTCAAGAGCCTATTTTAGACAAACATGTTTGAGTCAGTACACATTTTTCTCAGGTGTCACCCATTTATGCAAGACACTTATGGACTATCCCAGCTGGGCACCTAGAATTTTCTCCAAGTTTTTATAAAAGCTTGCCTGCTGGTACAGTAAGGTAAGACCCACCTGCAGACCCACAGCTGGAGTATTTTTTGATCTTTTTTCAAATAAATTAGCAGTTTGTAGATTTTTGAATAATCTGAATGTGAGTCAGATTATTTCTTACAAATGATGCTGAAATCATCCACTGTTTTTCATTATGATTCAGCAAGAGGCCTAACAGAGTAAGTCCCAAAAGGCTGTCTCAAGCAACAAGAGCTACAATAATGACCAAGTCCTTCACTTCCAGCACTTAGGAAATCATCTCATAGAGTAGCTGATGAGGAAGAAGGAGGGCTAATAAAAAGCCTCCTCTTGACTCAGGATTTCCACTTACATTTCAGTCCCAAAACAAGCACAGAGATCCAAAAAACTACGAGGCAGGAGGAGTAGAAAGAAAAAACCCACAAAGAACTAGCTTTTGTGTATTTTTATTACTAAATATGACTTACTGAAGTTTTTATGACTACTAAGCAGCTTGTACGGCTAAACCTCCCTACCCTCATTGCCCCTGCTTTTACTCAAACGGCTTTTGCAACATATCCTAAACGTCTGCAAATCCAAGCCTCTTTGATTTTATATTCCTGTAATTTCCCTCACACCACAGTGGGTGAGTGGCAAACTCATTAAGGAACAGACCATACCCCTCAAAACTCCCAGGCTGCTTTCTAAAAGCAGTTTAAACCTGAAGAGGGAATATGTAAACCGTCCACAATCCCAATCCTTTATCTTAGCCATCTGGTTATCCTTTTTCTGCATTTCTGACCCTTCTGTCTCCTACATTTTTCTGTGGGTTTTCCCAATGCCTGCAGGTGGAAAAGAAATGATACCGGCCACATGCAGAACACTGTCCAGGGTTCAGCAACAAACCAAAACCAGGTCAGAACTTCCAAGACAACAGTTTCAGTATCATTTGTAATAAAGCAGGTTTAAATAAAAAATTATTCTAAGCTTTCAGTGAATTTCAGAAATACTCATTAAAACCTGGGCAGATTTTCCCATAGGAAAAAAAAAAAATACAAAAACAAACCACCAGAACTGAATTCCACAACCCCCTAACCACTGGATGCTGGAAGCATTTTACCCACCGCTCCTGAAGTCTACCAAGATAAACAGGTGAGTAGGTGCCCACAGAGGTCATCTATAATACACATCCACTAGTTCAACACTCTGAAAATCAGAACATTTTATACCTTACCAAAACTTCAAAGTAAAGGAATCGCTTTTCAAGTTATTTTCCAAAAGAAAGTGCTTACATGGGGAAAACAAACTGGTTCAGATAGACAAGCTCCACCCAATCTTTCTTACTTCCAGAGAACATTTTTTGTAAAACTTTATGAAATGTTTAAATACATTTTGCCCTAAGTACATTGCCCTGCCTATAAGAATTACAAACAAAGTCAAAAGTGGATAACTGCTTTTATAAGGCTCCCAACTCAATTTCCTAGATAAAAGCCTACCAGAACTTGACTTTTGTGCTTTGTGTAACTACAGGAAAGATCAAGAGAAGACACATGCCACAAGTCTTTCAAATGTGGTTTAGACATAAATTTACTAACAAGAACCCTTGGAACACGTTCTGAGAAAACAGAATGCCATCATAGTGTCCTGTGCACTAACAATCAAATAGCAATGCAAGTTAGTCCTAAATATGACAAACAGAGCTCTCTCAATATTGTATGACATATCAATCACAAATCCCTTTTTATACTCACTTACAAAACTTGCCAAACTTCAACTCCTTCATGCTGAAGGATTCTGAGATGTTTCAATTAAAATTACCTCATCCTTTTTCACACAAAGATGAACTTAAAATATTTTCTATATAGGGCTAAGGAGGAAAGAGACATTTCCTACAGGCATCCATTAAAACCTTGCATCATTTATTCTTTTTGGACTTAAAAATCCCTTAAGAGTGTATTTTGGAGCTGGGAACATTCTCCCCAGTCTGGCCAAGCTTTAAACACCTGGAGGACTGCTCTCCCCACACCTGAGGTAGATATGATAGGTATTTAGCGTTCAAATTCTCGTAAAATATCTGTCCTCGCTAATCACATACTATTTGCATCTTAGAAGACAGCAGTAAACTGGACCACACGTGACTCATGATGACAAAAAAGGAACTGATCTTTCTGTGCAAGCAGCCGTCAGGGCTGCTCTCGCATTAGCCACCAGGATGCTGAGCTGTGTGCTTGACCTGCAGGTGCAGGGTGAAAGAACCTGCCAGGAACATAAAATACGAAGAGGACCAAAAAAAAGAGCTTGATAGAGTGAAAAAACCACAATCATTTTTCTTTCCTGATTTCTGATCAAGTATCTAAAAAGAAGAGAGAAGAAAGGGAATACAAAAACACACGTGTAAATATTGACAAAGACCTACATTCCCATGTTAAGACAGGTTTGTGTTACCTGGTATGGTAACAGCGAGCTGAGCTTGTAGATCTTAAAAACCTAACTCTGCTGGCAACCCAAACTAGGTAAGTCAATGCACTTTCCTGTAAACAGATTTAAAGTAAAAATGTCACCATCAACCAACTTCTATTACTGCTCACTAACCCTTCACCTTAAAGAACATAAGGAATTCAGGATATAGCAAACCAGTGGCAGGCTACACTGTATTTATCTCTAAGGATAAAAATCAGAGTACAGCACACAATTAAGTAGTCAGCAACCTTTTGGTATAAAACCAAAAATCTACATTAAAAAAATCAGCTGCAAACATATATGAGATGACCTTCAAGAAAGCGTACACGTATTTGGGGAAAAGACACAAAATGCATGATTTATAAAGGAATCCAAATTAAAAGTTTCTGTGCATGTAATGGGAAGACATTTATTAAAATTGGGAGAACACATCTAGTCTGGCTGCATCTGAACTAAATTAATACTTGGCTGCCCCCTCAATTCTTCTGGAATACATGCACGCCTGGTTACTCCTTCAATTAGTTCTGTAAAACCAGCGCACAACAGCTGTAGTAATAAACTTCTGCTACTCTGCAGTGTCATTATTACCTAGGAAAAAAAGTTTCATTTTAAGATTAAAAGAAGTGTTGATACACTTTACAAAATTTCTAGAAGTAGTCTATGTCTTCATCCACACTTCAGAAACAAACTATTTCCTACAGCTGGTTGAAGCAACTGTTCAGACTACTGTCTTGCCCGACAGGTATATGGATGAAAATAATCATTTATTCTTTTTTACTCCCCATTTCCATACTTTGGAAACTGGAAAAAAACAGAATAACGTGCCAATGGCCAGTACTGATGCAGCTGCAAGAAAAGAAGGCAGTCACTCTCACAGGTTTTAAACAGATCTAATTTTTAAGCTGCAAAACAGATTTATATCCCCATATAACTTGAAAAATAAAAGCCCCCATGCCCTTTCTTGGGCCTCAGCAAGAACAGCAGTCAAAGCTGGAAGTGTAGTACTCCTTCTGCCCTTAAACAATCTTCAAACTACTGCTTAATGTTAAAATATTTGTGAATATTATAAGTCTTATGAATAAAAGAAAACTCTATAGTAAACTTGACCCTACTGAATTTACAAAGTACTTACCAAACACAAAAAGAATTTCTAAAGTACACTTCAGGCAGAAGGAACTTTTCCAGAAAAACATTTTATTTCAATAAATAAATAAATAATTTCAAATTATAAGCAATAGCAGATATGAAATATCACCTGCACTTTCCTCTGCTTATCTTTCTTCCCATCAATAAATTATTTAAGAATAGGTACCACTATGAGACCAACAGATCAATTTTTTTGAGATGCGATCACAACACAGGAAGCAAATCGTACCTCCAAGTCATGTAGTCAGCACATATTACAAAAAAATTACCTTGCACAATTGAGATCAAGGTTACTGAAGTAGACCAGGAAACCCTGCTCTCACTTCCACCATTGAAATGCTCTGCAACAGATCTGGTTTGAGAAAACTTAAAAATTGAACAGGCGAGTCAGAAAACCATGCTAAAAAGGCCTAATTCAAAATTAAACGTTGATGAGCACAGATTATGCTTGCCAGAAAGAACATTTGTAACTTTCATGACAGTTACTTACGTGTCACTAGAAACTGTTTTACTACCCAGTAATGTTTTACAGGAAGCTTCTGGTACTGAACAACCCTCTTGTAACTGACATGCAGCATGGGAGATGGAGTTGAAGGTGCTCCAGGGAATGTTAACTCTGAATTTCTTTGTTTTCTTACAATTAAGGTTTCAAGACCTCATGTAATTTACTACATCACTCAACATACCTGTGCAACTCTAAGAGATCAGAAGAGAAGATCTGGGGGTCGTGGTAGATGGCAATCTACCCATTACCAGCAATGTGTCCTTATCGCCAAGAGGGCCAACAGGATCTGGGCTGCAATAAGGAAGAATGTGGCCAGTAGGTAGAGGGTCATTCTCTCCCTCTACTCTGCACTGCTGAGGACACAACTGGAATACTGCATCCAGTTCTGGGCTCCACAGTTCAAGAGAGACAGGGAACTACTGGAGAGAGTCCAGTGTAGGGCAACAGAGATGATTAAGGGATTGGAGCATCTCCCTTATGAGGAAAGGCTGAGAGAGCTGGGACTCTTTAGCCTGGAGAAAAGAAGGCTGAGGAGAGACCTTGTTAATGCTTACAAATATCTGAAGGGTGGGTTGAAGAAGGAGGGAGACAGACTCTTTTCAGTGGTTCCCAGGGACAGGATGAGGGGCAGTGGGCACAAGCTGGAACAGGGGAAGTTCCATTCAAACATGAAAAAAAACTTCTTTCCAGTGAGGGTGACAGAGTCCTGGAACAGGCTGCCTAGGGAAGTTGTGGAGTCCTCTTCTCTGGAGACCTTCAAGACCCCCTTGGATACAGTCCTGAGTAATGTGCTTTAGGCAATCCTGATTTGGCAGGGGACTTGGACTAGATGATCTCTAGAGGTCCCTTCCAACTCTGACAATTCCATGATTTCATGATCAGAAACCTCACTCAACCCTAGAAGCAAAGGTATTTCCCTAACCCACAATGCCAAGAGTACCCAGAAAATTCTTAAGGACCTAAAGGTACTGCCACTACCTACTTCTGTATTCCTTCTATAGAAATGAAGGTGACAGCCTCTCGAGCTGCAAAGACAGCATCTCTGATAGGTGCCTTTCTTAAACCTATAGTTTAATAATGTTTAATGTATGGTATCTTACAGGTAGAAAGCTGCAAGATATAACCAACATATACTGAAATGAAAATCTGGTCTGTAAGGTTTGTGTTGAACAAGACTGCAAGCTCTCCCATCTCCCAATAAATGCTTCCCAAAAAAACCTTTAACATCCAAACAACAAACAAGTGTGTTTTTTTTAAATAAAAAATGAAAAATTACATTTTTCTCCCACATTGCAAGGTTTTCAGATAAGGTGGTGAGGGGAGGGAAATTAAGATTATCTTACCCAGAGGCAAGGCATCATGTATAATACCTTGGAAAAAAACAGGGAAAAATATTACACAAGTCAGCTGGCTCAGCAAGGATTAAGAAATATCTTGATAAACAGCTAATGATATGAAAGGCAAAGCTTTTGGCTCCAGCTCAGAAAAGTAATTACTCCCAACAGGGCACAAAGAACCCCAAGAAGGGCTTCAGTATCACATAGCACAGGAAAATTTTCACAGCTTTACAGTCTTTCTTTCACAGCTACATTGGGTGGCTGTACACCAAGTAAAATTAAGGCCAATGGCTAAAAGTATACAAGATTACAAACAATGTTCTCACAAGGCACAGGTTACCTGTCCTTCCCATCAATGCACGAAGCTGGTAGAGAACAAAATTTAAGTGGTTGTGCTACTGTGATATCGCACGGCTATAGATGGGCTTTTACAGAGCATTCAACTTCTTTTTCTCACACATTCACAGACAACCACAGCAGAGCTTTGTAAGGGGTTTCCTTCAACAAACACTGGCATTTTGAAGAAGCCACTAAACTTTCAAAAATACAGCAGCAAATTTTGCATCTAAAAACAACTGTAAAGTAAGAAAAAGCATTTGCCCATTCTCATAAATATATTCAAGGCTTGAGTCAAGAAAGGTTTGCTTTCACTGGGAAAAGTTGTTCTGCTATTTTTCCTGCTGCCTGCTTGTTTTATATGGGTGGGGTAGAGTTTTTATTGTTCTGGACTGCAGTTTAATTGATGGCAGAGTGCCTCAAGTTTGGGATTGACATCTCCATTCTTTTTGTTGAGATAAATAAATCTATTTCCCTCCTCTTTTTTAAAAATTAAATACATGCCATACTCTCAACTGTTAAAAACAAAGCAAGCTGTTAAAAACAAAACAAAACAAAAAAAACAACCCAAACCACAGAAACAAACAAACAAAAACTTTCAGATGGCACCATCTACCAAAGTCCTCCTGCAAGGAATTCACCACCCAAATGATTCATCCCTGCTTACTACCCTTTGAAAAACCCTCAAAGTCCAAGCAGCAGAGATATGACCATGGAGGCCAATACTACTGATACTGGCCTCAACCTCAAACACCAAGAACTACAAGGATGGGAGCCTACTAAATGGGTAAGATAAGCTCTCAAGAGAAAATAAGGCAAATTAAGAACAGCTCAAAAAGGAGTCATAAAAGAGTTTGGTTTCAGTACTGAATGGAGAGTTGCTGATGCAAATGCCACATGAGAGGGAGTGAAGGGATGGTCCATCCAGGCAGACACAGGTATTCGGAAAAAAAAACAAAGATAAACCAACAAAAAACCCAACCTACAAGTATAGCCTTGAATGAAAAACTCCAAAATCTGAAGGCTCTGTTCACAAGCAATGTGAAAGGTGTATCTGTATCAATGATCAACATCAACACTAATCAGCAAGCATCCAAAAAGCTCCACAGCACTTTAATGGAAATATGCTATTACTGACGCTGTCAAAATAAGACTTTTTTATTATAGTATAGAAACATTTGCAATCTGTTTTCTGACCTGGTAATTAGAAAACTGCCCTGTTACAACCTGATGCAAAGAAAAAAGGTCCTAGGTTTTTGCTCAGTTATTGATTCAATGCCTACTGCTATAGTACTTGGCACTGCTATCACTCCAATGTTCTTTCGCTATTCCAGTGGAGAAGGAAAAAAAAAACCCAAATGAAAACCACACGCACGCACAACCCCACCCAAACAAGCAAGCTGGAATTCTTTAAGGAGAAATAAAGTGTCAGCACCAAGCTAAATTGTTCTCATTATTCAAAGAATTTAAAAAATACTTTAGTATTACACTTGCATGAAAATTGTACGAGCTCTTCATGCCAGGCAGTTTCAGCATGCTCCCCAAGCACACACAATCAAAAAACATATGACAAACTGTTGTCTCCCAACAGATTATAAGATTTCTTCTTGGCACAGAAAAGTACTTAGTTAACTGCTGCAAGTCTGGTTCAACAGAAGTATTCCACCCACTACCAAGCACAAAGTTCAAACCTGAACACAAACACACTTCAAATACATGCAGCTTCTGAAATATGAGAAAGAGTATATCTGAGCAACTTGTTACCAACACTGAGCTACTTGATGTATTGAAAGAACCAACACAGAGTTGGACAAGTCCAACTACACTTTCTTCAGCACATCTGGAAAAAGTAGAATGTGGTACAATACTTCCCTCCAAAACATCGTAACAGCAATAAAGCCACATCAGACTAACATGCACACAAAACTAGGGAAAGAAAAGCCTACATATAATGCTTAGTATGTCTTAAGTTTCTTTCTGTTGTGCTACTGACTTGTATGGCAAAGCCCTTCAGTTCCAGATACCGTTATCATCCAGAGGAAGTGAGCCTGAGATGCCCAAAAACGCACAATTAGCACAATCTAACTAACATACCATGTAAGATGAAGAGCCCCTGTTCCTTTACAATTTAAAGAGCTGATAACCACTACTGGCCAAATTCTAAATGTCACAACTCACCAAAATCTAGCAGTTTGTTCCATGGTTGGTGCAAAATCCAAGAGAAAACTCATTTTTCCTTATTCTTTTTTTAAACACACAACTAAACCAAGTCATTTGTATACAAGATTTTGACGTCTCATCAAAAGAGCTTGCTGTGTTTTGTACTTTAATACTCAAAAGACCCGGAAAGCAGGCTATGAGCAGCTTCCTCCATGCCTAAGTAGTTTCAAAAAAACCCCAGGAATTTGGATCACAGCTGTTGTGAAGAACAGGCATATTAACATTTGGTAATCATACATAAAAGATATTCTGTATGCATTTTTTCTCCCCGAAAAAGCCTACCTGTTTACTTTTTGTGGTCTTTCCCACAGGATTTTTCCTCCCTTTAGTGCCCTCCATGTTTCTTAAAACATCAATGAAATCTTTCTTTGAAACAGATGACAGCAGTTTAGCACGTTGCCTCTCGGAGTTCCCACCTCTCTTCACCTTCTCATCAATGTTCTTCTGGTGTGTCCTGACAGCATTAAATAACTGTACAACGCCTCTGGGGTGGGGGAAAAAAAAACAACAACTTTGTTTTGTTTTGTTGTAACTCAAGTTCCCTTTAAAGAAATTAACCTTTTACCACTACAAGTAATCAGTGCAGATGCTGGATGACTTCTAGCTCCACAAAACAGTTATTTTAAACCTCAATTCAGTTAACAAGTAACATCTACTTCCAATTTTAATTCTTCCTTCACAGTTACTTCTAGGAACTAGTAACGAAACCCCCAAAAATAACTATTTGGACCCCAAAGTAAGCATGGTAACAGCGCAAAAGTGTGTCTCATCCCCAGAAGCGTGTTACTTGTCCTACAAACAGCTACTAAATTCCTCAAGGAAGATGTTAAGAGCAGCTGAAGTACAGGGACAAGACAGAGGAATGAGTAAGGAGACGGAGACAGATATAGACAGTGCATCAAGTTCTGTGACACCAAACTACGGGAATGTAGAAGAGGCAACGGAACTTAACAGATCTGGATCTGGTGAATTCTCTGCAGAGAGGGGAGAAAACAGAGTAGCAGAAACAACTGTTCTGCATTTTTAAAGCATTACATTAACAAATTGAGGGGATCCAACAAAGCCTTTCTCTTAAGCTAGCATTATGTTCACATCTAAACTTTTCCTCTTTCATAAAGCTTCTCAAATCTTTTGTTGAACTTGATACTGTAAAATGCAGACCTGTATATAAGTCACTCAGCTACTGCTAGTCACTTCTTAGGAGTTCAATCTGATCAGAAACAGATGACCTGCGCAGGTCTTTTCTTCCCCTTTTCCTTCTTTTTTCAATACACATATATTTAAGGAAAGCATTCAGAAAAACTTGTACCTTGTGGCAGTTCTCTGAAGATTTTTTTCTATGTCTCGGTCTTTGACAACATCTGGCTTCACTCGGCACATCATTTCCCACTCCCGCTTTTTATCGAGCTGCATTATAAATATTGTTATATGAAACAACATGGAACATGGAATATTTGAGAATCCAGCACATAGTATGCAGCAAGAGGGGGAACAAAATAAATCAACAAATCTTGGTTTGGTTTGAGACTCAAAGGTGCTCCAATATGGGACTGGGCAACGGGTCTGAGAAAAGTCTCTTGCATGAACACACCAAGGGCCACAGTCAAACATCAAAAAGTCACTTGTCTTCTGTAAACAAGAACTAGAAAAGAGTCACAGAAGAGTCCTGCTTCTGACTCAAGACAAGCAAAAGGAATTTACAAATACACAAATCCTTTCACACTGGCTTCTACAGACAAGGAAATTATTCAAAGACAGCTTTCAGCTCTGAGACTTCATAAACTGACCACAGAGAAGTTTACACATAATAAAATCTTGGGTCTATTAAGATAAGCATGTTGTACTTTGAACCTTGGGAATTTGACCTCCCTCACCAAGTCATTCACAGTATGGCTCTGTGACCGACAGTGATGCACAGCAAAGACAACACCTGGCAGAACTCAAACACCAGGAAAAGCAGCAAGTGCTCACCAGAGAGCAACTCCTGTGCACACAGCTATTTTTGTCTTTTTTTTTCTTGAGATGCTCTGTTTCAAAACCAAACTGACCTGCCTTCCCACCACCAGGGACAACAACACTACCAGCTTTTTTCCTGTTGCAAAAGGAGAATGCTTTATTTCCCAAGCCTCAGCTTCAGGTAGTGAAATATTCCCCCCCCGCCTTTTATCACTTTAACAGTGTTGTAGGCTTGGTAGTGTCATGCTTAACTTTGGTTTTTATGCAAGAATTCTCTCGTGGAATTTCAGAGTACTTATCTTTGTAACTCCAGGAAGACTACTACGAATTTGTGAGTTTATGACCATGTTTTGGACTTTTCTGAAAAGAACTGCCCTATTCTACCTTCCCTCAGCAAGAAATTAATAGAAGGCAAACTGTTCTCAATTTTTGATACAGGTAAACAAATTAGTTTGGGAACCTGCAGCTCACCTCTGCTTTGCAGAACTCCCACATATTTACAACATGAGAATAGGTATTTAGGACAACCACAACTGAGCAGATGCCAGACTGAATCTCTCTACCTAAGATGCAGGCCGTGGTCTAACCACAGCATGTACAAAACCATCAGGTGGATTATCTGGTAATCCCAATGAAACAGAACTGGTAAAATGAGACATTAGAACTATTAATGTATTTTTACCTTGAAGGTAAATCAATCACAGCCTGGAATTAAAAGTTCCACTAAAGACACACACACAAATGACTAAATTATTTTCTTTATAACAGTTTCAGAACCAGAAGCAATTTAGGGTATGGACACTGTAACAGCAAACTCTACCAGGAAAGTTATTGAGGGGAGCAAATAATGATTCACAGCCACACCAATGATTACTGCAATCTCAACCTACACACCTTTTATTTCAGGAGTCACAGAATTTAAATGAAAGAAGTTTTCTTCTCTTTTTCCCCTCTCACTTTTGATGAGAATTATTTCAACTTTTAACAACAACAGAGTGAATTATACTACAAATTAACAACAGCAATTAGATTACTATGCAGCTGCTTTCACTCTGTCAGTAGCAAAACCACCGTAAATGGACAGACTGGAACAGTCCTGATGCCAGAGATCAGCCTGCCTGATGGCCCAGAAAAAACAGTAAGGGAAAAACCTCTACAGCATGACTGTAAAAAAATCTGAAAGTAAAAATTCCGTAGCTACTTGAGGTAACTGCACAGAAGAGATTCCAAAACTGAGACACGCTCAACCCAAATCCCCATTGAGGAGATCTTTCATGTATCCCCATCTGACTGTGACTGCAAAATACTGCATTTTTTTCTCACCTTCATCCTCTTCTCCAGCCTTTCTTGTTTTTCCCTTTCTCTCTCCTTCTCCAGTTTTTTATTCTTGGCCAAGATGGTGGACTTATTTTGTGGAATCTTTTTGTTGAGCACTTTTGCCATGGCATCTGCCCAGCCTGCACCTGGGTCAGCTTTGGAGCTTGTTGCCCCTTCAACCACATTGTCAACACAGGCCGTTTCATCTTCATCATCACCGTCCAGAGCTTCAGCCCCTGAAGAGTAGTTGTCTTCTGGAAGATCTGAGCTTAACTCAGAATCTAGGGGTAAAAAAAAAGGAACAAAAAAACGTATCAAGATTTCTGTTTCTCATAAGGATCCATCACACACAATTTCCTCCATTTGTAAATGTTACTCAAGTTCAGGGCCATGTAATACTTCCCCAAGTAATACCATCACAGTGAATTTATCAGAAAATATCCAATGCAAGTGCTTGCTCACCTCAGTGATGACTTAATGTGATATAAGAGTTTAGGTACAAGGGAAAACACAGCCTTGGAAATTTATTATTAGATTAATTAATATTTTGTTTCTTAGGAGTGGCCAGTCTGGGGAAAAAAAATGTATTTCCCAGCTCAAAAATTATAATTTATAGAGGTATATACACACATATATATGTATGTGTGTACATACTTATACAAATCGCAACAGTGACATCTAGTGCTTAAATGCAGGCAGCCACATGAATTGAATTGAAGGCAGGAGAGCATTTTTTATAGGAAAGCAAAATCTGCTCAACGAAAATAATGCCAGCAAAAACGTGACTACCTAAGCATAATGAACACAGAGGGGAGGCTGCTTTGTGAAATAAAGAATCAAGACTGTTGTCAGGCAGCTCAAAAGAAACCAGAGACATTGAGCTTTTCTGCTAAAAGTAACTGCTTAAATTCTTGATACACAAATAAAACACTCCCCAAACTAATTTCTCTTACACTATGGCCCCCTTCAAAACAGAAAAGAAGGAAATAAAGTTAAAATACTGAAGTCTGGAATCAAGCAACATTAAGACAGGGAGAACGGCCAACTAAGCAGCAAAAAAACCTGTGAAGAATCTACCACTTCCCTCATCAGTTTGTTCCACAGGTGAAATAGAAAAATAAAGTCTTTAACAGTGCAGATGATTAACTGGAATGAAACGGGCAGCAAGTTAGTGTGCTACAATATGTTTGGTTATTTCAGTGGACACACTTTATCGTGTAATCAAGAGCAGAGCTTACAAGTGTCTTGCCACTATTAACTACAATTCCAATAATATCTGTGGCACCCAAAATTTTTAAATTAATTATCCTATATACAACTTTCAAGGTAGCAAATCAAGCGCTGAACAGCAGAAGGCTGTTTTCTGACACCTTCACAGTCCCACCAGGAAGCGGACAATCCCCCACCAACTCTGAGATACTGACTGGTTTTCATCCATCTGTCATCTCACACTACAAAAAGAATACATAAAATCAAAACGTTAAGTACCACTGAGCCAAGTGCTCTACTTTTTAAGCACTATTATATCTCATAAACTACCTTCATGAACCAACTCATTAAGAGAATGACATCAGGATTGCTTCACAAGATCTGTTTTCTGTAAAACCATGCACAAAGTGATGCTGCCTACCTAATTACTTAATAAACACAAACATACATTCTGTTTATGTTTCTCTATGTTTAACTCACTACTCTGCCTTCTCCATGTGCCTAAAACCCAACGTAGCAGCAACATAGCAGCATTAACCAATTTAAAGCAAAGCCTCTACCAACTAGGCATGTTTATAGATCTGAAGAGCATTTAGTTACCATCACAGAAAGAAGCAAGATTATATGTTTACATCACAAACACGGAAGAGAAATGCTTCCTGAATACTTGCTCATTATCTCTATCAGTATGATTTTTACTGCCACCAAGGTGAACAGTGTTGTGTCACGCTTCAGACAGGATAAATTATCTCTGGGCTTCTTTCAACTGTCCTTGTTATAAAATGGAAATTTAGAAGTGGCAAATTTGTTCAACACATTCAGAAACTACTAAAAGCATCCTTTTTATTATATCAGTATGTCTCCATATCCTGATTTCCAACTTAAAAAATAATAATTTAATCTACTGCATCTAAAGAAGTAGGTGCATCACATTCCCACATGGAAAACAATTTGTCAATTTTTCACCTCTAAGCTTTGCTAGAATACTGCTATCCAGTTTCTAAACAAGGAATCAACCCCTACTTGTGACCTTTTGTGATAAAAATGCTAGCAGTTACCAGAAGACCAAACATTGCTTACAACAGAATTCCACCACTAGCCATAAAAAACAGATTATAAAAAGGAAAATTGCAAAAAGTATGTTTTACGTCTCCTTTACATAATATTTTCTGCCAATAAAACAGGAAAATGATTATACCAACTATGTGTTGCTGAATACAATTACAGAAATACGCACAGGGCTTCAACAATCAACTATGACTTATTTAACACACGAGAGAACCTGTCACCAGCATGAGACAAAACAGAGGTATTTCAAAGCAACTTAAATTAGATTAAGTCTATCAGAAGTTAGACCTGGGGCTCTACTCTGAATTGCAAAGGTTGAAACCTGGCATACATTTAACATGATTAGTCCTAACCGCGTTTGCGGGGGAAACATACACAAACATACTTTATTCTCCTAAATTTGCTCAGTGACCTGGATGAGGACACAGAGAGTTTAAAGCAGCGACCATGCAGAGCCCAGCTCTGTAAGAAGCTCCCACACAACGCTGCCCCTTGGGCTCAGCGGGCCGTGCGGGCCATGGCGGGAGCCGCGGAAGCCTTCGACGCCCGTTCGAACGGAAAAAAGACCCAAACCCCCACCCTCTCCCACCCAGCCGGGGAAAGGGAGCCCGTTACCGCTCTCCGCCTCCTCGCCCACCGCGGCCCCGCGTCCACGTGGGCCCACCACGGCAGCCGCCATCTTCCCCCGGGTCCGCGCAGTATCGTCTTCCGGCCCGGCCCCCGCACCCAGAATCCGCGTTCCGGCTCCAAAGGTTCCGGGCAGGCCAGCTTGGGGCGGCAACTAGGCAAATTTGGCAGGATCTGCTGGGGACTTGTTTCCTCTGAAAAAGTGACGAAAATGAAAACAAGACAAAACAAAACCAAACAGAAAAAACCCAAACAAATACAAACAAAACCAGCCCCAAAACAAACAAACAGAACAGGTCTGCGTGGGTTTCTCCCCTCCTTCAGGCCCATGGATCTCTGGCAGCTCCTCCAGCAGCGGGCTAAGCCCAGCAAGACCCTGGTGGTCTCCTCTACCCAAAGCCTTCAGAGATGATGTTGAGGTCGCCACCATTCAGTCATGCCCTCACGCTTCAGTACACAGAGACAGGCTGCCTCAGCCAAAGCGTGGAGAGCACCCCTGCAAGAGCTCAAAACCAGCAAAGCCCAGGCTGGTTCTTCTCTGCTGGTTACCCTCTTACACCCTTTGGATCCTCTGAACTTGGCCACGATAAGTTGATGTTGTGTTTACTGTAGGTTGCGTAGTGGGAAGCAGGATTTGAAAGCCTACGCTCACTGTGCTGCTATCCCAAAGAAAACTTGGGTCAAGGCCCAAAAGGAGAGCAGTTTTTCCATGCGGGGAGGAATGAAAAACTGAAATTCACTTCTGTTGGCATTCCATTNCCAGGCTGAACAACCCCAGCTCTCTCAGCCTGTCTTCATATTTATTACATCCACTTAAAGACAGACCATTTGCACACTGATGTTTCCACACACTGAGTATGTTTATTATACACTAGAGATGTCCTCTGAGACTGCTCATGGGAGGGTGCTCTCAGTCTTTGAAGTTACCCTGCAGTAACTGTTATCTGTGGAGTAGGTGGGCTCAATCCACCTCAGACATCCAAAGTCACATGTGCCCCAGATAGGCAGGTAAGCCACGGACCCTCTGCATGTCCAAAATATACACGTTCCACTGCAAGTCTCCTCTGGGGTGGGGTGGGTTGTTAACATAATTACTGTATCCACACAACTGCACTGGTCCTATGCTTAGCATGAGTAGTATAAGTTCTAGATCACTAGCTATGCTTTACATTCTCTTGGAAATGTTTCAGATTAAGAGTTTAGTATGCTAGTCGTTTCTGCAAACTCCTATTCAGTTGATGTACTGAAATCCCTTTCTCTTAATGGCAATATTTTTTTTTTAAGCGTGGCGTGTTGAGAACAGCAGACTATCTACCACATGTAGAAAAACCTCTAGTAAAATTCTATTTGACTTCTACACTCTGTAGTATGTAAATAAATATTTAATTTGTTGTTGCCACCCTGTGTAGTCAGTGACACGTGTCTTTGTACTTCTGTTATTCCATGTTTTTTTCCTGAATGATGTGAGTGGCAGCCAAGATAGCAAATTCCTTTTTCTACCTCAGTATCAGGTGGAAAAATTGGAAACTGGAGAGAGGTTGAAAAAGAGTGACAGCAGTTATTACATGGCCAGGGAAACTGTTCCACAAGGAAAGATTATAAAGGCTAAATGTGTACATCTTGGTTAAGTGCCAGTGAAGGACAAACAATATTGGACTTATCACAAGCTATGCTGCAGAGCAGAGCTATGTGGAAAGAATTTCAGTCTAATGCATTGTTACAAGAAAGAGAAATGCTGTGCTGAAAAATTTGGGCTTCTACTATGATCTGCAGAGTAAGAAGAAAAACAAACATACTCATGATGTTTCACAAAGAGGCCCATGCTTTAAAGGAGACATAATTCCTGATATTTTACACTATAGGGCTCAAATCCTAGGGTGTCTGCCAATAATAAGCACTAACCATTTGGTCAAGTCTGCTATGTGATGATAAAGACAGTTACCATTTGCTTGGCATGGTTCATCCCTGAATCACATTGCATCAGAAGGGACACTGCTAGGAGAAGGTTATTAAACTGCATCAGTGAAAAGCTATTCAATATGGCAATTATGGTCCTCATTTCCTAGTACACGCACCTTATTGAACATGTCTTACTCTTGGTAGTACGTTTGTCTTGGAAGTATGTCAAAATCTTCAGGTTAAGTCCTGTAATGGGTTCCAAGAAATGACAGATCTGAAACTTCTTCCCTCAGACTAAATTAATAAGTCACATCTCCAATAGCATGCTTCTCTCCACAAGCGTTATCCAGAAACATTTGTCAGCAAATTTTGTTGCCAAACCTCCTTTCAAATGGCTGTCATTGTCTCTCGTCACTCTGGTCTGAATGTTCTTCTCTATTGAAATTGTGGTCTGAGGAACACTGGAAATATACCAATCTACAAAATCTTTCCATTCCAGACAAAGCAGCAGCTACCTCCCAGTTTGTCACTGTCAGCAGCATTGTCTGAAAAGCAGCAGAGGCACAAGCTGGCATTCTGCACGTACAGGTCTGTAGAGAAACCATGGCTAGTGAGACAGCGCATGAAACTGATCTGTGGATGCAGCAGAGACAATGTCTGAAAAACAAAAAAAAAGCTGTAAAAAAGATGGTACAGGGATTTGCAATTGTAACAGTTTTGTCTAAGATTTTAAATGTGTTAATTATTTTTTTTTCGGGGGCAGGTGTGTAATTTCAAATGCCAACAATACTGGGATAGAGCCCAGTTAAAGTGGTTACTGTACATTCCTCATTACAAAAATAACAGTAACAAAATGAAGTCAAAGCCTCGCTTTGGTTTCTCTGGAGTGGTAGAAGCTTATTTCTCTCCTTTTCTGTTCTAGACATACAATGGACGTATACATCATGGCAGTGGGCTCTCCAAAGACACTGATGTCTGTTGTGTGCCTGTTGTCAGTTTTTTTCTAGAGAAGAAGTTTGCATGATGCAAACAGACACATGCCCAAATGTGCAGTGGGTTTATCTAAAAGAAAACAAGATCAGAGAGACATACCTTGAGCTTAAATGAGGCAGTAAAAACTTTTCTATTACTCCTTAGTTCTAGCGCCAAAGCACTCTGCATATTTGCCTCATTCTGTGCAAAGGTACTTTCACCTATGGAGACAGAATTATCCTTACTCTAAAAGGTTCAGTGATGCTGTAATTGTCAGCTGTGGTCATCATCCCATAGTATACCTTCTCCAATATCCTGAGCACAGGCCATTGAAAGCCTTAAAGTTAGGGGTCCAGTTTTGACGTAATTGGATAGATGTGAAAGTGAATGCAGAGACCTGCTGCCTCCAGTGGCCTTTGCATCAAGATCTTTATGCTTAAATTTCAATAGAATAGAAATTTAAAAATAATACAATTATGGTAATTTCTAATGTAACCCCTTATTCAGTGCTAGAAACTGTTATTGGTATCCATGAGAATTGAGAATTATAGCATCCCTCATATATCTCTGTAGCATTATCTTCAGCTTCCCAAGTAGTAGTGTCCCAACTAAACAGCTTGGTGTTTCTAATCTGTGGGGTTTTTTTCTGGCTGTGTTTTCTTTTCCAGCCTTCCCCCATGGCTGCTGCTGCTCTCCTCCTTTTCCCTTTGTGAACAAATTGCCTTGACTCACATGTATCCCCTGTACAATTGCCCTTTTGGTTCCAATGAAGGCTGAATCCCAAGTTGGTATAATAAAGTTAAAAATCTTTGCCACTTTCCTAGGTCATATTCACAGCCTGATTCCTGCACTAAAAGAGATCAATAACACCAGATAGAAGATGAGCATAGTAAAGCTCTCCAGTGCCCCAAGATTTAAACAGGTTTATCCTCATTTCCATTTCTTTGGTTTAGCTGCTGCCATGTTTTCCCCTTGACTCTGCAGGGTATTTGCAGATGAAGAAGAGCAGTTCATGAGTAAATCACATAATACTGTGCTGTCATATAATAACTACTGCTCCTATCTCATATTCAATAAAACTCATATAAACTGACATTTAATAAATCATAGGAAAATACTACCTGGTTCTCTGCAAATGTTTTGCCTCATGAAAGTTCTAGCCCAGCTCCCAGCAAGGTCAAGTGGAAACTTTCTGTTTCTTTCTGTGGAAATTCATTTGGTGCCTGAGCCATGCAACTACCTAGTGAAATAATTCTTAATGTTTTTAGGATGGAGGCACAGGGGGGTAAATACAGTATTTTCAAACCTTTATGCCTCTATTTGTGAGCATAAATGCATGTTTTTAAACTTAGCTGAATACTTGTGGAACCATTAAGTATCTAAGCAAGGAAAAACATTGAAAAGCCAAGAAGAACAACTCTTGTCTATGTAAAAAAAGGGATTTTGGTTCTGATGCTTGGAGTCATGGACTGAAAAATGATGCTAAAAAGAAATTGTGAAGTATTGCCCATTGAATGTGGCAGGTTATTCCATCGTATGCGGGGAGTAATGCTGGGTCATTTTAAGTCTGTGGTTTTGTAACTTTAGCTGCTTTAGTTTGATTCTATCCATATTGTTTGATAATTTATTCTGTGTGTAGTTATTGATTCTTATCTATTAGCTTTCAACCAATACCGTGCTGCTATTCAAAATACAGCTTCCTGGTTTAAAAGATACGTAAGTTTAATGTCACTTTGAGGAGTAATTATCTTCTACCACATCAATATGAGAAAATGAAAGGGAGACAAAAGGACTTAACGTACCTGGCAGCTAAATGTTAAATTCCCCTCAGTTTCTTATTCACTAATTCCATTCATTCATTCAGGTGCAATAACCATTCTTATTCCTTTATTTTATAGAAATGAATTATGGCGGTGATGTATTACCTGACACAATCAAGTTCAAAATATGAACTAGGAATTGGAATTTTAGGAATTTGTGTCAGATTTTCCAGATTTTATCAATATCTGAATCACAGGAGTTAGTTGGAGTTACAATGAACCAAAAAAATGAGAAAAAGAGCTTGTCCTCAAAAATGTGGGTTTATGTTCAGAGTAGATTTTAAATGTTTAAGGACTTGTCAAGGAGGGCTACTTGGAGAACAAAACAGTTGACGGATATTTTAGCCAAATCTTTAAGGATTTGAAGGTTTCATTTTTCATTTAAGTTACTGTCAGCCATATTCATCACCTCTGATAATTTTAAAGAATTGTCAGTAATAGTTAGAAAAGAAAAGAAGAACAAACTATGAAATACGAAAAAGCAGAAAAGCTTAGATAAGCTTTGAAGGTTGCATCCCGCTCTCCGGAAGTCAGAGAAAAGAGTAGCTTGAACCTGTCTGTTGTAGAAGATGATCCATGTGTTTCATACCCAAATCAGAATAACAGCCTCCAATTGTGCCAAAAGTGCCAGAACAGTGACTTAACTCATACGCAGCGAGGGTTGTGCAGGCACAGTTCCTGTAAAGTCTGACAGTGTGAATATCTCACCAGTTATAAAGTAACAAACTGCAGAGAAAGATTAATCTCTAGGGTGATTAGTTAAAAGATGAGTAATTTGTTACTACATAATAGTCTCAGGGAAGTGTATATACATTTTTTATTTAAAAGGTTTATTTATTTGTTACCTGAATTTTATAAATTATGCCTAATTACCTCAAATTGTAGCACCTTCCCGGATCTACTTTATTAAGACAGTCTTCACAAAACCAGGTGAAGCCTCCTTGCACTGATTTCACATTAGCAATAAAAGTCGTTATAAAGTAGAGACACAGAAGGGTTAGCCAAAAGCAATATTGTGGCTACCATGCAAAAACTGTATTGAGGGATGAGGTAATACCCTTGTGTGCTGGTATAAGAGCTAAAGAAAGATTTCATGCTAAACTAGCTTAAAACTTACATAATGTTTTGCCGAAGTATAGAATAGGGAAGTTCTGTTTTTTAACTAGACTTGACCTTTACTTTCAAACTTGTTTGCACATGATCAGCAACCACATCTATTTTTACATTCATTTAATAGCAGATTTTGATACACCGACATTCACTAGCACCTAATTGCATAAGCTATCCTACCCCAACCAGTAAAAAAAAAAAAATATCTCCTCCTCCCCCCCACCCCTGACTTCAAAAAGCTTCTAAATCCCTATTCAACAAAGCTCTTGTATACCTGTGAACTCAGTACACAAAACCTCTCTATGAATACTTGTGAGCTTGAAACATGTGCTTACTAAGCCTGAATACACAGGGTTGTGGGCACAGGAACTGTACCTGGGAGGTGCTGATGAAAAAGTAACTGAGTGTTGATGAAAAGTCATGTTTCTCATATCAGCAAATCTTCTGTAAAATGATCAAGTTTTAATTGTTTTCTCCTGACAGCTGAGGCACAATGGGAATTGGTTTATGCCTGGCCTTTTTGATTTACAATTGGTCTTCTATTATACTCTCAGATTTTCAAGTAATAGTAGGTTTTTAAGAATTTGAAATTTGCTATTAGTAAAGTCACAAGAACACTTTACACATAGGAAACTAAACTTTCCATTCAGATTGCTGCAAAGTAATTTATTTCTAAAAATCAATTCCTCCTCCACTCCCTTCTGCTCACATTGGAGATCATCTACAAATCAGTGAATCCAGCTAATTCTCCAGCTGAATGATGGTAACAACCATTGTTAAAACTCCTTTAAGCAAGCTGACATCTATCGAAAGTCTTATCATGCCCAAAACGTGTTTGGAGGGATCTAGACTCTCCAATGAGAAATGTGTTACATATGTTTAGAGATGGAGAAATAACGTAGAAGAAGTGGTAGCTCTATCCAGCAAGATGTGCATACTGTTAAGATCTGGGGCTGGTTTCAGCTGGGATAGAGTTAATTAGGGAGATTAGATGATTAGAGAAAATTAACTTTATCTTAGCTGAAACCAGGACAGATGGGTGCTGGTGAGATTCGTAGTGCCATTTATCTTCACCAAGTTTTTGTCTCTCCATGTTCTTGCAATAGGCAGTCTCCCACATAATGTTGGGCTTATTTTTCAAAGTGTTTTAGGAGGCTTTCATCTTTAATGAAAGACAAATAGGTAAATTCCTCGTTCCCCTGAAATCAGTAGCAGATCTCTCACTATGATCAGGGAAAACAGAATTTTATGCTGTGTTTTTATTCCCTGTGCAAAACTGTAACTATTAATGATTGTTAAGTTCATTTTCTTTCCTATAATCCTCTAGTGATTTACCTTGATGATGGAATTCCTAATGGACAAACCTGTTATAGTAAAATTATTCTTTTAGCTTTCATTAAGCTAAATTTATTCATTTAGCATTAACTAAACCTGAATCACTGTGTTGTTTTTTTTTCTTTTTCTCCTTCTCCAGCCCCAACATAAGTGATTATTGCAAATGAACTCCCTGAATTCACTGAGCAGTTTTCCTGTAAATGAAGTTGCTGGCTGGAACGAGGGGCTTGGCTGAGTCTGTGTAGCTGTTTATCATGCTTCAGTGCAAACAGTGCTTGGGTCTATCTTGCTTTTCTCGGGTCCATCTTTTATAGAATAGGCTTTTCTACCTTCACCCTCTGCAAGCAACCACCCAGCCCAACACTGCATGTTCTCTGGGAATGGCAAGGACACTCGACTTCAATAAACTCTTCAATTTAGGGTTGTGTGGTTTTTTTGGTCATTTGCCTAAGGTTTTATATGAGCCTCATCGCCACATTATTTATGAAGTATTTGAGAACAAAATAACATTATAGACCTTTACCTGAATCTACGGAGGAGCTGAATTGCTTTTTTTGGTGTTGCTTTGTTTTGTTGCAATGAGTTCGAATGTTTGACATGGATGTAAGGAAATTACTAACAGAATGCAAAGTCAGAGAAATAAGCTTTACTTTTTAATTTTGAAAGCAGTTCATTCTGTATTTGTTCTTGGTTTTGTTTTGGGAGCCAGTTATACTGAGTAAATCAGGCTGGTGGGGCTGTTCAGCCTTCTGCTTGAGCAAGCCTCCCTGTGCTGCTGGGATCTTTGTTTGCTCTGCAGGAATGTGGCTGCTGGGGGCTACTATGGTGGCAGCAGGAAAAATAACTTGGCTCTCAATATTCGAACAAAACCATTTGGCTGGTCTGGGATTGGTGAAGAGCCAGAGCAGAGGGGGTTTTGTATAGAGAGTCATTTTTCAAGTTGGCTGTCTTCATTTATGGATTTAAATGTGTCATTACTCTCCTTAAAGAAGAAAAAGACTGGGGAATTGGTGAAAGATTAGAAGCCTGTCAAAGGGATATATGCTTGTTTTGAGTTTGGTTTGGTTGTGTTTTGTTTTGTTTTGCTTTTCTTGAGGGGGAGGTTGTCATTGTGTGCGCATAATCTTGACTCTCTCAACCTGATTTTTCAGGTGTGAAGTTTCACAATTCTAGGAAGAGTTAAAGTAGGGGGTGTGTGTGTATTATTACTAAAAAGCAGACCCAAGGTTTTTAGTACTGTTGATAGCAATAAATGAAACATGTCCGTGTCTGTCTGGGAATGTGGATCCCACAAACATATGTGAGTTTCTAAGGGACTCTATGGAAGCTCTTTCTGCCTCTAGAGGAAAATGTTTCTGTTTATCCTTAACAGAAATCCATTGCATGTAGCTATGTAATGGAATCCCTCATTTTTTATTTGCATCTGTTAGCTTTTTATTGCAAATAGGGCTCTAAATCTTACTTTAGAAATCGATATTGCACTATATGTCATTGCATGTGCAAAGGAAGCCATTAATAATGTTCGTTATGAAAACCTGATCATAAGTGTTTTTAGTCCATTAGCCATTCAGCTTTATTTATGTCCTCTTTCAGGGAGAATTTGAAGCCAGAATTCAAAAGATGAAGTTTGGAAAAAGAGCTATACATGAGGTCATAAAATGCTGTCACATTCAGGATGCTAGAAAATTCTTTTCTTTCTTCAAGGTTTTCAATAACCTTTAGAAAGAAGAATGAGTATTCATCATCTATTGCTTTGCCATCATTAAATTGCGGCGCTTTTGAGAAACAAAGCTCTGGTGAACCAAACCAAAGTTATCTGCTTATTACACATAATTAGAATGTATCGTGCTTTCATGGGCTGTTTAAAAGTACTGCAAGTAGCAGTTCTTACAGGGTCCTAATCCCTCCCCCTCAAGGCTTACATGATGTAACTTTATTCTTGAGTATTTGTCCTGACTGCCAAAATATGTCTTTCTCTGTCACCTCCTACAATAGAAAACTTATAAAATAAATCACTGAAAAACATGCAGTCAGCTCACTAAAATTCAGGGACTTATTCCAACTGATCTGCATTTTTTTCAGGTATTACAGAAAAAAAATGGAGCCTTAGCTCCAAAGTCCCCTTTGGACCTATTTTACAAAAGACATCTTCAGAAGTAAAATTTTGCACTAAAATAATCATATTACAAGCTGGGTGAAAGCATAATCGTATTCTAAAAGGAAAATACTTTTTCTCTCTCAAATAGCAATTTGATCTCTATTCCCCCTCTCCCTTTTTTTTTTTTCCCTGTCTCTAAAGTACTGTGGTATTTGTGCGATTTATAAATATAAAACTGCTTGTAGTTGCTATTTTATCGGAAAATAAAATCACCTCATACAACTGCGCTTGGGAAAAAACCCCAAAACTTTCTTATGACTTCCTTGGAATCCAGTTACTGTCAGCTCCTGAGATTTCTCTGTTTAAATGTATCCCTGAAGCTACATTGCATTTAAAGGTTGTGAGTTTGGGGTTTGAAATGTGAGCAGAGGGGCTGCTCTCGATGCACCGATGCTGCCGTAGGTAGTGCTGGCTGTGACAGCTGCATTCAGGAGCTGCTCTTGTTCATATTTCACACAAACCTCGGGAAGAGAGGTTGTGTGAGGAAGCTGGGCAGTGTCAAAAAGAAATGGTCTCGGCTAGCCTCTTTTCATCTTTGGTTAACGTATTAAGGGGCAAATTGATTGTGTATGATACAAATTGTTTCATGATGTATAGGGAGACTTTTTTCCTCTGATTTACATAAAAATGCAATTGTTAGCCTGATGTAATAATTTGGCATTCAGTGTTTTTCGATCGGCTAATGCTGAGAGGCTAAAGTGGGGTTTCTTGCATGAAGAATAGGTTGCTAACTTCTGAATTAATTTCTGTAGGAGGCAATATGGATGCAATGTTTTTAAAGCTTAATTTAGATTCAAATTAATGTGAAGACAAGCTCCTTGAGTCACCTAGTCTTTCTCTGTGGAATCACTTCTAATTGAATGTTAAGATCAAAGTTTAAGTTTATAAGAAAGAAAAACAAGTGCAGATAAATAGTTATTATCTCACATCCTTATGAAAATTCATGACCTGCCGGTTTATCAGAGACCTTTTAAGAATTCTAATTGTGAAGTATGCATAACTATTAAATGGCTAGAGCACTTCAGCCTCTTGATAAGAAGCGAGTTAAATAATTGTCCTGTTTAACTTGTGCTTGTTAACCTTTAAGGTCAACTAGTTTGAACATACGTTTAATGAAATCCTGGAGCCAGAATTTATGATACTGCTGCTGAATGTTAAATTGGACAATTTACATAAGCAGGACATTAACCTTCTGAGCACTAAATAGCATTTTAGCACTTAGCCGCTGGGGACAATAAGGGACATGTTCTATATATTTGTGATTAGCTTGCCTGGAAACTCTCATGATGACCAATTGGCCTACCAAGTTTAGGAGCATAATTAAATGAATGGACTCAGCCTAAGTAAATTATCAGTGCTGTGTACAGTATATCATTATAGTCCTAAGGAAAAAAAAAAAAGAAAGATATGAATAATTTAATATTACATTACTAATTTATCAATGCTAAGTGACTGTGAGGAGGTTCTTTGTAATTCGTTGTTTTAAATTTGATATTTGATTTACTGCTGGTGTGATTAAACTTGAACCTACTTCATTTCTTTATCAGAAATTTATGGTAACAGTAGACTTTTTTTTCTCAGGGTAATGGATGTTTTTTTCATTTTCTTCTGCTTTGGTGATAATAGCAAATACAAAGCATTACATATTGCCAAACTTGTAATTAAGCAATTTGTCATAACAAGGCCTGTGTGTCATCTTTTGGCTGGCAGATCTTGTAGTAGATAAGAGCAGCAGACCTGGAATTGTCAGTGCTCTGAGCTGGGGGAGCAGAGTAATAGCAGCTTAGGGTACACTTTTCTCTCTGGGTTGAAAGATGGAGCACAGTATCCTTGCTCTACCCACCCAGCTATTTTCTTGGAGCAAGTCAAGGCCATGCACTGCAAGCAAGCAACGCAGATTTTTTAAGGTAGGTGCTGTACTTGCTAGGACAATCACAATTTACTCTGGGATGGTGCCTCTTGTCTATCTTACATGCTGCAGAAATGTGAACAACAACACGTTTAGAAGGACAAATTAGGACTTGACCCTTTTCCTGAGGAGGATGTCAAGGAAGCACCCAATTGCTTTTGTTCAGATGCTTGCACTGGCTGTGAGATGCCTTCATGTGGGTGTTACCTGTGGTCATGGCTCCACAGGTGATGAGGCAGGAGCCCCACTGACGAATGGCTGCCTTGTGTGCAAGTGTTATACCTCTGCCCCAATTCAGCACCTCTGCTGGGGAGGTTACCCTCAGTCAACTGAGACAGGAATGGGGCTTGTGTTCAGGGAACTAGAGCTAAACAGGAGAGGATGGAGCTGACTGCCATTTCTGATGGCTGCCTGTACTGCTGGTAGACTGGGAAAGTGCAATTTTTGCAGGTATCTCTACCCAAAGACGTTGCCACTGGTAAAGTACATGTAATAGAGTTTTATAAAAAAGGACAGTGACTTAGGAGGTCTCTTCCCTGAACAAAAGAATCGGGACAGTGATGGCCATGTAGTAAATTAATAACACTTGGCTGTTTCATTGAGAGAGAAAATAGCCCTGAAATTCAGCTCTGGAATTGCATAACAACGCTGTCAAGAAGATGTGATGGCATTGCTGTCCTGCACTTATGGGATGGAATGACAGAGACTGCTGAGCTCCACTCTGCACCCTGTGGACATTGCTGAAGGTGCTGGAGAGGCTGAGCATTACTGGTAAGCTCAGGTTATGTATGTATGTTGATGGTGTTGGGGAACAGCAGAACTGTTGGCTGGAGCAGCACTCAAAATCTGTGATCTTCTGTCATTCCAGTGTCCTACTTCAGATTCCTTCATCTGTAGAGAAAGAATAACTGTACCGAGTATGAATACAATAATTTTGTTCATATGCCAGAGAAATATAAATTTAAATTTAACCCCTGGTGAATTGACTGCTGGATGGCTGTGATGTACTCTCAGAACCTGAATAGTTACACCCTTTGCAGTCATTCAGCTACACTCACTTCCCTAGCGTCATTTGTTGTGCTTGAGAAAGTAATGGTATGTGAGATAGGCGTGGTATAGTTAATACTCCATGGATGTTCCTAGATACTGCCTCATTAAGGGAGGGAAGTGTTGCAAGTTCATGGAACAACACTCTGAAGTTGCCTTGTGTCATCCAGAAGTAAATGTGCGTGCAGTTAGTATCTTAACTTTCACTCCTTTTGATGTCTTTCTGGCAATGCATGGGATGAACGTGAAAAAAAAAAAAAAAAAAAAGCTGCTTTTCATTAGACAGATGATCAAGCTGGTTTCTTAAATCCTACTTGTTCCAAGTATTTTCGGTAGAAGGGAAGAGGGAGGAAACCTATGAGTTCTGGTCTCTGAAAGAGCACCTCTCCTTACAAATGTAGTTCTGGTTTTTGTAAGTGGTCAAGTATTCATGGGCAGGACCAACTTTACAAGATGCTTGCTTGTTTGACCTGAAAATCAGCTGAAATTGTTCCTGAGGATACAATCTGCCCTGGACATTTTTCTTGAATCTGCAAATGTTTCTTGATTCAAAGTAGAATAGATTAGACATACTAGGAAGCTTGTGATTTGTTAGGAAATTATACTGCTTTAAAGAAAACCCAAACCCCTGTGTTTTCAATGGGCTAGACAAAGCATTCATGTTGATATTTTGGATGCTAGGGCTCTAAGCCCTTCCCTGGCTAGCTGATGCATGCCAACCTTTTCAGTCACACTTGCTGATTACTCTGTAGTTAGAAACTATTAATAACAAGAGCTGAATGGGGAAAAAAAAAACATAAAGCGATCAATAGACTTATTAATGCACCTCATTGTGTCATCCTGAGGATTATTCAAGTTGTCATCTGGAGGCAGTAGACATTTAGAATAACTTAAGAATAGAATAATGTGTTTTCAGAAGCTGGTTTGCCTGAAAATGAACTCTTTCAATTGCAGACTTTTCCATGCAGACAAACTTGGGCAACCTGAATTCAAGATCTTTTTTTTGGTGGAGTTGTTCATGTACTGTTGGGAAAGTCACGGAGTTTGAATGTGTCAATGTCTGAGCTCAAGTCCTGCTCTATACAAAATGCAGATAAGGGTGCTGTCCCTCCTTCAAAGAATTCTGTGAGGATGAGAGTGCCAGGACTGTGAGCTACTCTGGCGTTGCAGTAATGAAAGATGTATAAGTAATTCCTTTTTCCAGTAAATTGTAAAACTCAATGGAAAAAAGTTAGCTTTTGTGATGAAGAGGTTTCAGCCTGCTGCATAATAAATACACTTGCATCTGAGTTGAGGGAAATAAAAGCAGAGAGACAAAGTCATGCACCAGCCCTTTTTAGCCTCAGAGACTCAAACTGTTAAAAAAGATACATTATCGGCACAGCATGCATCTATTTTTATACTCCATTTTTGTGGCATCAGTGCTTTCAATCAGCCATCGCTGGGATTACAGGGTGCAAGGGTCTTCAGAAACAATTTTAAATGAGCTCTTCTACAGATGACAATCACCTTTCCCCTTCCCTGTTTCTCCTTCTGCGTATTTGTCATTTGAGGCATTTCTCTATATATTTTCAACACAGTTTACAAATGTCAAAGTTCGTGGCTTCCCATTACTTGCTGTAAAGGAAGAGCACAGCCTGTACAAAGCACCAACACTACAGCCATACAGAGAGAAGAGACACAAGAGGAGGACAGATGGGAGAACTGTTGGAAGAGGATAGAGAGGTTTGAAGAAAGTGCCAACCAGTAGTAGACCCTCAGTGTTTTTATTCTTGTAGGAAGTTATTTGTAAAAGGTGTGAAGAGACCAGAATGTAGGTTACTCTGCACTCAGCTTGTCCTTAATATTGTGTCTGTGCTGTTGTGTGGATCTACTGTTGTACAGGGTCAGGGGTGTCCATGTGTAAGTGACAGGGAGGAGGTAAGAGCTGTGCTACTCCCCAGATGTTGCCTCTAGCCCTTTTTCTTTCCATCGGTTATACCTACTGGTCTGAAATGCTGAAAGAGACTGGTAAGGGCTGTTCACTAGTATTAAAACTGGAATTTTTAATTTTGTGATCATAGACAATAGTATTACACTGGTGAGACTAAGTCATTTGAATTAGGAACAGATGAAAGAAGTAGTGAGTTCAGGTAGTTTAGCCATTACAGATGGAAAAAATTAAGGTGATGGTATCCCACTAATAGCAGCAGACTAGCACAAATCCAAATTAGAAAAGATGGATTTTTTGAGACTCAGTGGGTATCTATCACTTAACTTCATCATCTTGATTCATGATGAGATGAATTTACTCCTCTTTTGTTTCTCTTCTTTTCGCATTGTCCAAATTCCATGTAGTCGGACAGCTATGTGGTTTTGGGATCTGATTCCCATCCAAGTGAATTTAGCCTTTCAATTTTTCTCCTCTGGTAAGCCTACAAAATCTCCTACTTCCCCTCAGTCCTCAAGTGGAATCATATTTTAGGATGTTTTTCTTGTTTCTGCTACATTGGAAAACTTGTGTTCTGGTTCAGTTGTCTTTTTTCTCCCCTCAGTCAGGATATGTTTTAACTCTTCTGAAGCAGGCAATCCCTCTTAGGGAAGTAAACGCAGAACCATGAGCATTGCACCAGGTGATACTGAGGAGGAAGAGAATAACTACCTTTTTTTCCCTCCCGTTAAATATGCAGCCTGATTAAATCGAATGTCAAGCTTTTCCTTCAGTGGGCCACTTCCCATAAGTTATGGTGCAACCTGTTTTACTTAAGTCTTAAGCTACTTGCAAGTGCTTAACTTTTCTAGTTTTAAAAATGCAGCAGATACATCAACTGAGTGCACCAGGCAAGAGACTTTTCATCACATCTTTAAAATGGCCTGCACTGATTTACACCTACAGGAAGCTGCACATTTAAAGTTACTGGCATTGCTTTGTCTTCACTTTCATATGCTTTTTAGTTTCCCTGTTTAATGATACCATCAGTTCCTTAAAGATCCCTTGGCTTCTATCTAAACATGCTAATTGCAGTATATATGCAGCAACTGATATACATAAAGAGTACTTTTGTGTTACTGGAAGCCACAGAGTCTGCCTCTGCATCCTTCTATCTTCCTCTTAAATTTTTTACTTAGTAAAAGTTTGTATATCCTATTGCTAGTCAACAGCTGCATGGAATTATATGTTTTAAATAAGCTTTAAAAAATCTAGTCTTAACGATTTTCTGAAAAGAAATAATCAATGTAGCACTCTGGCAGGCTGTTTGAAGAGATTTAAAAATTCTTTCAGCCTGGTTGTAGCTGTAAGTCATCTTCCCACAAAGCAACTGTTATCTTTTAAGAAAAAAGCGACATTTCTCTGGCGTGTTTTCCATACAGATATTCATAAATATAATCCCTTCTGTTGCTTTGGTAAGTCAATCATGCTAACAGGTACCAGTTACTCAGTGACTGCCTTGGGCTAAATAGAGCAAGTGACAAAAACATTTTAGGTTGTCACGTGTTAATGTAAAATGCCCCCAGACCCCAATGCTTATTCATCTTCATCTAGTTGACTAATGCTTTTCCCATGTTGTTACATGTTGGTAAATTAAAGAAGCCTTCCAGACAGTTCTGTCAACAGTTTACTGAAATGTACCTCATTAGTGAGGTTGAGCTGTCACATGAGTGTAATTTAATCCTATTGAATTATCACTCAAAAATGCTTGAATACCAGGCCCTTATACAGCGAGAAAGAAGGTTTTCAAGGAATACTGTCACATCACAAATTGATTAGACGTGAAGCATGCAAAGCAAAAACCCCAGAGGTTTTTTTGTAATTCTTGAAGTAAGACTTGTGACAGTTCTTTCACTGCATCTTGTATTTTAGAGAACTGCACAGAGCCAGGTGCATTTCTTTTGAGAACTTGTTTCTCATACCCATTACAAAGTTGGGGGCTGAGTGCTGTTCTTAAGATGTAACATTATTTTTTTTCACCTGAACAGAAAGGAGAGAGGGGGAGAGGAGGCAGGGGAAAGGAATAGTAAAGTTCTAAAAGCAGAAGAATAGACTTCGATTAGTAGCATGGTAAATCATGCGCATTTAATGCTCCTTTTACAGAATACTTGGCATTTTGAAATCTTCAGAATCAGTTCTGTGTTGTTTAGACAATGCAGGTATGATTTAATCCAGGAAGACTAGGATCTAGTTCTGTACCTGTCTGTGTGGGTGCCTGGGGTCTTTAAGTACACTTTGCTCCTATTGCAATCACAAAAATAGGCTCTACCTGCAGACTGAGCATGATATGCTTGAGAAAGTTCAAAAATGGCAATTATCCCAAAAAACTGTTTGTTGAAATAGAGCACTTCCTTGACTTCCTATTTCAATAATGCTTTTGTTAGAATTGGTTTAGGAAGACTTGGGAAAGACTCTTGAACCAGAATGAGAGGATAAAAGCTGTCCAGTGATGAGCTTTCCTGGGCTGTGGCAGATCATAGCTCAGGGGCTGGCTACATTTCCTACCTATATGCTCAAAACACCAGATGATTAGATTAATTGGAGAAACTGCAAAATAATCATGGATCTTTTACAATACAGAGCAGGAATGGTCACTAAATCTTAACACAGGAGGATAATGGTTTCTCATTCATCCCAGCAATCACTCCCAAGCAAAAAGGCGTCATGATGGATGAAGTGTGATGTCTGCTTGTTATATTTGTCCACTATTGACAAAGAGGGAGGGGAAATGGAGCAATGTCCCAGCAGCTCATCTCACTGGAGAACATCCCATAAGAATTCTGTCACAGTGCAGAAAGGCTCACCTATGTGCTGTCCTCTCCCCACTGAAGGTCACCAGGGAGTGTCTGTGGAGTGCATCCGCTGCGCTCAGGGCCAGCCCTACCTAGTTTCCTCTCCTGGTAGCTCTGCTGGCTTTACATATTTAATGAGATTTTATGGTTTTAGGCATTGTAAATTACATCCACTTTCTCAGACCTCTAAGACCTTCCTCCACCTGCCCTCTCTTACCTGTCAAGTTTCACTGGGTATGCTTTAAATTCTGGAGAGGAGAATACTGACTTTGCATAACGTAAATGAAAGAGCCAGAAAGCATTACATTTTCATACAAATTACATGAATCCCCCAAGATTCTGTCCTTGAGGGGAGACAGCAAAGCAGAAAGTGTGCAGAAAAACAACAGCTTTGGGTTTGGGTGGGAAGGGAGTAACATTGCATGTACTTTTCAGAAGGAGGTGAAAGATCCTGTGCTTTGCAGGCAACAACTGTTAGGTAATGCTGGATTTTACACTCTTGTAAGACTAAGAATCCTTGCTGTTATCCTGCACAGAGAAAGTTGCCCGTGTCTGTGGGAAGTCTATATAAAAATAAAATAAATTGCAGCAATTTCTCATTTGGACTTCTACACCTGTAATTTATTCCTCAGTGGAGCAAGCGCTTCCTTCCACTGGGCATATCAAACTTTTCTTCTGCAACAGAGGCTGCTACAGGCAGAAGATTTTCAGGGATTAAAATCTGGTGTTACATCTTGTACATGTGGCTGAACACAGCAGCTGAGCTCAATAGATTACTACTGAGAATGTGTAACTTGTACAGAAATGTTTCTTTTTCAGACTTACTGTATTGGAGATAAGGAGATTTTAAGGCTGGCTGATGGGGTTATCAGCAGAAAACTAATCACCTCCTTGCCACTCCTAAGACATTAGTGCCAAAAAGGCAGCCAACTTTGATCTTTCATTACTCTGTACAAGGCAATTGTCCGATCAAAGTATTCCTAATAATTTGAAACACTTCCTCGCAAGTGAGCAATTCTTTATTTTTCTGAATGCTAAGCCAGGAATAAAACAAATGGATGACCTGCTTTCTGGCATAGGCCAAGGTCATAAGAGGAAATTACTCTGTTGTATCAGATCATGATTACTGCTTTGGGTTCATGAACAAATTTTACATGTAATTCTGAACTGATACACAGAATAGCAGGAAAAGTAACTTGAAGTTAAATACAAATCCTTAGGGACTGGGAAATATGCGACTGCTCTATTAGTTTTCAGTAGGAATTCTCCAGTCACTTTGAAGTAATTTTAGGGTTAAATGGAGTAGTTCCAAGACAGCAAACCCTGATTTCTATTCCTACAGTAATCCTTTAGCTCACAGAAGCTGTGGTCACTAAGGCCTGAAGTTCAGGTTCATGTAAGAGGGGTGCTCTTCTTTCAGGTGGCTTTGGGGAAACAAGTTTTGGGTTGTTGTTTGTTTGCTAGTTTTTGGTTTGCTTTTTTTTTTTTGTGTGGTGTTCATTCCATGTTTATGAAAGTAAAAGCTGAATAATGTGATGTTTTCTTAGTTTTATCTTAATTCTGCTAGAAGCATCGCATGGTTTAAGTACGTGAAACTCCAAAGAAGTATCTCTGATCTGAGTATGGAACTAGCAGAAAGCTTCTTTCTAGCTCTGGCCATAAAACCATTCTCTGAAAGAAAAGAAAAAACAGCCCAGAAATTAAAAGCCACTAAACCTCATTATTTCCTTCAGATCTAAGGAATACTGAGGCATAAAAGTACATGCCCATTTCTGTATTTGTCTTTTCTTGATTTCTCTTCAAACGTCTCAAATCACGAAAAGTAATAGTGTGAATTTAAATTGTTTAAAAATTATTTACTGCTTAAAAAGTGTATCAGACATTTATTAGTCAAACCATGTGTATCTTTCAGATATGAGTTGTCATCATCGTCTACTTTTTCTTGACAGTTCTGTGTGTTCTATCTATGCTGTTTAAAGATGTAAAGGAATAATAAGAATAGGAGAAGCTTTATTTCATTGTAACAAGCCGCTTTGTTTGCTTAGCCATTACCCTTAGTACAATTCTTTTAGCATCTAACTGGAGTTAACTATAATTGATATATTTGAATAAATTAGGTGAAAGATGAGCACCATTGCAGGCACTCAGAGTTTCCCCATTGACTTTCCTGAAGTCAGGTTTTACCCAAGCATCTGTTTGGGGGCATTGCTGGAAGACTGTTTTTGACCTGTATTCACATTAGCTAGTCCTGACGAGCACTGTAAGAGGTACAAAGGGCTGACAATTTGTCTGTGAGTGTAGATTTAGTCCTTGGCCATGTAATCTACCACACTGAGAAGCCCTTTCATAGTATTCAAGGAGCGAAAAGTCTGCATACTTTCAAAACAGGAGTAAAAAGAGAGGGTGTTGCCTAAACCTTCTTCACTCAGTAGTTCACCTGTAGCATAGATGCATAGTAAAATAATATACTGCAATATCATCCCATGATATTAAGATCATAGCTTTTTCCCCAGTGGAAAAACCAGAAACTGAATAGCTGGGCAGAGAAGTGTAACATAAGAAAAGGGGTAGTCATTATTCAAAAAGAAAAATGATGATATGAGAGCTGGTATACCTAGGAATGTTTTCAGAGGGTAGGTATGCTCCCAGAGCAGGCACACGCATGACTGGAACAGAGTATTTGCATTTTAAGACAGATTTGCTGCTTATTTTATTCCTCTGCTTTCAAGCTTGCAGAATTAAATGGTTTGAAAATGAAGGTTCAACTTCCAAGAAAGAAAAAAACAAAATGGAAAGCAAAAGCCACCATGGAAAGGGCAGCAATGTTGGAAGGCACACTTAAAATGGATGCTGCTGAAAATGAAATTTAATAAAACGGGTTTGGGTTTTTTTTCTGTTGTTCTGACATGCCAGTAGGTCTAGTACTTCGGAAAATCCTTGACCTATCTTCTTTCTTACCATCTTTCTTTTTGAGTTAATGTTGAAATCTGTACATGTTTAAAGACGAATTTCAAGAGATTATTTTTCCCCCATCCTTCACAAAATGGCAGTGCAAAGGCAGTAATGTGAGTATCTTCACCCTGGTGATAAACCATCTCTTCAAACAACCTGTCCTCTTAAGTCTGAGAAGAAATGTCTCCAAAACTTTCAGGTTTTGGTACCTGGTACTGTTTCTCAGTGGTTTCACAACATTTTGGTAAAATGGAGGCATACAGGAATGGTAGTCTTTTACATGCTCTCCATTTCTCTTTGTAAGAATTGCCTAAGAGCAGATAACCTCATCTTTCTCTCTTGACATATCTCCTACAATTTGATATAGAAACACTTCTGTGGTGGTCCTCTCTGGCAAGGTTTTTGTCTAGGCTGCAAAATGTAGATATGCTACATGGTACCACCTCTGGACTATCAGGGCAGGACTTGTAAAGTTTTGTCTCATCTCATAGGTTAGGTGCTGCAAGCATCAAATGAGGTGCAAAGCAGCTCTTACCCTTTTAGCTATACCATATAATGAGACATGAAGAAGTCTTAATTAGTTGAAATGAGGTGTGGCCTAAAAAAGCTGAAAGAGGGCATGTTAGGAATGTCCATACACCAGCATAATACTGCATGAAGCCATCTACAGTAACTTTTAACAGACAGCTAGAGTCAGATCACCCAGGCTTCTCAGAGGGATGTATTAGCCCCTAAAAAGCATTGCTGCAATACAGCTGTGTTGGCTTCATTATGTGACTCATTTTGTACCAGTCTAGCTCAGTTATTTCCACATATTGTGTTGTACAGATGTACCTTAGGAAAATATCATTTGTTTTTTACTAGAAACCTGTTAGAAAACAGCAAGTTCTCCAGGGCAGATGCTAAGGGAGGCAAGGGTAACAACGAGGGAAGCCCACAGAGGGATTTTTCGGCCTCACAGTGCCCAAACAAGAGGAGCAGACTGGATTCAACAGCAGCCAGGGTCAAACTGGGTCCAGGCAAGCCCAAGAACAAGCCAGGCCAACACACTGTCATGACAAAAAGGCAGATACACTGTGCATGAGAGGGTGGTGTGGGCAATTAGCCTGTTGGCACACTCAAGCCCCTGATATGACCACTGAGCCCTAAACATTCTTTGGAACCACCCTGCCTCTGTAGGTATATGGTTTCTTGTATCAAACATGAGGTGTAAAATTGTGTGGATGTCAGCGGTGAGAAGAGCACTGGTGCACACTTTACTGCTGCGTACCTACCCTGGCACAAGAGGCATGGGAAAAACAGAAAGAAGTAGACCTCTACTCCCTGTGGCGTGCTCAGCTAAAACTGTAACAAAGTAACTTCTAGATTGTCTTAATTTACATCTGGACAGGGACTAAGGCAGTTTGAAAATTAAAAGGGCATAACCATAATCCTGATGGCCTCCCCCTTTTCCTTTATCAAATGGATCTTGGCAGATCTGTCCTTCCTGCCTGCAAAGGGAGTTTAAGAATGCTCTGGCTTTTACTTTGGCATGACTGGGTTGAGTAGATGTTAAGGAAAGTCTTTTCTTTCTATCAGGATCTAAGGTGATGAGGAATCCTTAAAAGACATGAGAACAAAGCTTTATAGTTTAAAAGATACTACTCTTCAGTTCTTCATTGGGTTTGCTCTTGTTTTTTCTCCTTCATTTTTATGCTCATGAAAAGTGCTAGGTTGACAGACCTGGAGATGAACTTCCCTCTTTAACCAGCTGTCCTGACGATGTACTTCTTCCCTAAGGGACTACTTTTAAGGGGACTGGATGGTAGGTTGATTCCTACATTATGCGTCTCTGGCAGTAACTAACTGCCTGTGAGGAGATGACCTAGTTCTGGCTGTGAAGGTGATGGTATTTTGGTGGGCCAAATTCCTGGCTGCAAGAAGTTGAGCTTTTAATAATTACCTTAATCTGTAGATTAGGAGCTCATTTGGTTTAACTATAGAGAGAAATCTATATGCACACAGATGTAAATATATAGATATTCTTAAATGCCATGTACTTGCTTTGCCTTATAGTACTTTTCAATGTGTGGGCACAGCCCATGGAATTATTATCTTTACAGCTATTTTGCAGTCATGACACTGTTATTACCATGCAGGAATGGGAAAAATATTATCTTTTTTTTTTGAGTCAGTTTTCATTAAATTGCTAACATTTTTATTCCAAATAAAGAGTGCGACTGTCAGCCACTTCACGCTTTTTTATCATTGCTAGGTGAACATGAGGGTTTTTTTTCTTTACAGACACTGAACTGTGAAAGATGATTTTTTTTTAAAAGGATAAACAATTTCTGTATAAAATACAATACATTAATCCTACTGCAGTTTAATGTAACCGTACCTGAATTTGATCATTTCTTTAAATCCTGAAATCAGTTGGTTCTCGGTTACTTTTCAATGACATTTAACAGTTAGACTTAAAAATACAGAAGAATGCATTATAAGTTTTACCCAAAATGATTATGGCAGTCATTTGAATAAAATACAGATTTTGCAAGCTGTAAAGCATATCATTATACTATATACTGGTCTAACTAAGGTTTGGTTCACAAACTACAGTGCTCTAACCAAGTCATTAAATCTATCTAAAAGGGCCTCATTTGAGAAGCAATAAAATTTTTAATCATTTTATTATTAAAAGAGTGTTTAATATGTAGCTAATTAAATGCCAAAGGCAGGTTATCTGAGTTTAACCTTCAAAAAGAAAATGATGTATCAAAGTCTGCCTCTGGCATCATGGGATAGAAATGTCATCCTCATAATCATTGCTTGACAACTAGCTGGTGGCCTTTTCTAGAGCTATAGTTAAATTACCTGATTAAATTAATAGCCATTTAGATGTTTTAGGAACTGCACAGACCTATACTAAATGAAAATTAGGTCCATTACATTTTCTGAGTGGGCTAGATAGACCCTAAAATAAAACACGTATGCCATTGTCCACATTACTTAGATTAAGCAATTAAAAGCCCTTTCTTAAAAGCTACTAATTTTCTGTAATGGGCCGAGAACTAGGCTTACACTCATGATCAGAGAGAGAGTTTTTCTCTTCTTTCCCGCTCCTTTCTTGTTTATTTTACTATTAAAAAACCCCAGAGATTTGCCTGTGTGCATGTGACATACATCAAATGTACAAGTGCATTTGTGTGTTGTGCTGCAGACTTCTCTTAAAGTCTGACCTCCTGGGAGACCCATGAGGAAGGACACTAAATGTTCAAATGAAGTCCCACAGAAGTGACCATGATCTTCTCCATTCATGCTGAGTCCTTCGACGTTGGACTTGGTCTCCATGACAAGAGAAGGCCTTGTCTGGCACAGGTGGGTGAAATGATAGGTGAAGAGCACAATGTATGAGCTTACTGTGCCAGATGGAGTGCTTCAACTGTAGGAGCATGACTTTTAAAGCTCAAGAAAGGATATTTCTCTTGTCTTAATATTCTGCTTGGGGGGAAGAGGGAGGGGAAGAAAAAAAGAAAAGGAAGCATATACATTTTAGATGAGGTATGGGTGGTATCTTAAAATTTAATAACATAGATACTTGTAGACTGCTTCATTTGCATGCAGTGTTCAGCAGGAAGCAGTTTCCTCTGCTTATTGATGTGCAAGTTTGGTTTAGGGGAATGATAACTAGAGCAGGAGGTGGGAACTCCTGTGGACTAGTTCAAGCTCTACAGTAACACCTCATAAATTTTTGTAGCAATGGTTCTGAATCCTTCAAAGTGATAAGCAACCGGAGTATCTTCAGGATCTGGTCTTCAGAAAGCATCTGTACAGGTGTGTACCCATCTGTAAAACAAGCATGGTTATTCATACTCCAGTGGGAAGACTGTTGTGGGGTTTATGAATTCATCTCCTGAACTGCTTGGGACAAGCCTTCCTTACCTTTTTCCTTTTCCCCTGGGAAGTACGGTTTAGTATAGGAATGGTTTAGCTGTATTACTGGGGGAAGTTGGTTGGGCGAACTGGGACATGCCTTCCCATCATGAACCAGACTCTGGGGTCAGTGTTGCGTGAGGTGGAGGGCACTTGCCCTTCCATTTGATCTTTGTTTCCAAAACTCATATTTTTGTTGTCTATCGGATTTCCATGTCCCTCTCCCAGCTGGGCAGATTCCAAACACATCCATGTCACTTGTCTGCTCTGAGGTCTTGGGCAAATCGGCTTATCTCTCTATTTCCATTCTTACCATCTTTATCTTGCTCATTTAAGTAATATTCTTCATGGCAGGGACTGGTTTTGCACTATAGTGTTTAGCACTGCAGTGCCTCAGTCTCAGATGGATCCCACAAACCACATTGTAGGTAATGTCTGCTCTTCCTGCAAAAAGCCCAGCATAAGCATTCCACAAATGAGAAATTCTATATTAAGTACCATTTATTTTATAAAGCTGCCTTTCTTGTTGTTGAAACTACTGTACTTGTCTGAGTTTTGACCTTCCAACAGGACTTCTCTTCAGCATCAGATCTGTGATACATAAGACACCTCATCCTGGATGATCTACTACTGTATGCCAGGTACGTGTTTACCATATGGGATTTTCCAAGTATGTGGTGTTATCCAAGTGCTTAATGAAGTTAGAACTGTGCTATGGTTTTGATTTAGATATGAATTTTATGGATGCTTATGTTTTAATCCATATGTAAATATTTTGTGTGACCCTCATCCAGCAAAATACTCCCATAGGTGCAGGCGTTTAAATACATTGACTCACATTGAGTCTGGCAGGACTATATATGCACATTTGAATTTGTACGTGCACATTCTTAAAGACTTTTCCTAGTGAAAATATAGATTTTTCTATCCAAAAAAAAAGGAATCTGTTCAAAACCAGACTCTCACTGAGTGGAACTGTTTGTTTAATAGATCAAGTGAGTACGTTCTGTAAGTCAAGGCTGTTCATCAACCTGCTCTTTCCTGGTGTGTTAGATAAAACTGTTTTATACATCAGGCTTTGAAGTGATGCAGTTTTAACTGTATTAGTAAATCTAACTGTGAAGCATGATTTTGAAAAGCCAAACTGTTTCCTATTTTATATTTAACTCCAACAGTGTTTTCAGAGTGACAATGTCATGAAAGAGAAACTCTCATAGAAGCTATGATTTAATAAAACATGATTTAACATTTCATTTTTCTATAACAATTAGAAAGGCAGTAACACAACATACAAAACCACTCTTGCAGTTTTAAATTATGCTTGCATTTTTGTTTGTGAAGTTTTAATTTTTTTAACTCTGCTATGTAAGCAACTGTTTTTACCAGTGATGTGTCAGTAACATAAAAAAGAAGTTCCTACAGAAATGTTTTAACTTTGTAATAAGTTACATACATCAGGTTTTTAGATGCTCATGTGATAATAGTTGTGCAAAATATGAGCACCAGGTCTGCTTGCCATTTAAGCCTGAATTAAGTTTAGGGTCTTCCTGGAGAGGACACTGACTTTGGATCAGTGGAATGTCTCCTCACTTGGGAGGCTGAAGACAACAAGATCTGGTCTGGTCAAGAAGTAGCCTCTCATCAGTGGGCTGAATCATGTTGGGACTGTATGCATTTAAAAATATCTACTTAGAGGCACCCTCAGTATTCACAGAAAATGTCTTTTTTAACAAAAACAAACCAAAAAAGCCCCCCAAATCCCAATACTTTTTCTTAAGTGAATTTGGCTTGGCATACAAGTTCTATGGTTTTGAAGTCTACTGTATATTCTGCATTTACTGGATGGCTCTTGGAAGAAAGAGGCATATGGTAAGTAACAAGCTTGGGTTGAGAGTGGATCTGAATAAGAAAGAATTAATGTTTTCTTTGAAATATTTCATCTTAAACTGCCATCCCTTGTTTCAATTTGTTCTGCACCAAAGGTTTGTAGCTGTCACTGGTTTTGTTGTTTCTTTTGTGTGAGTACGAAGTGACTATTTTACTGAATAATAGCACAACTTGTGCCCTTTGCATTATCTTCAGGAGCCCTTGGAGTAAAAATTGGTTTTGATCGGGATGATTAAACAGTGTCCAAAGCAAGGGTGAGCCCCATCAAAGAAACTGAGCTCCTGAGCACCTTAGAGAGTCCCCTCAGCACGTCTCTGGAGATGCCCCGCAGGCATTGCCTCAGTGTTTGTTTCCAAGCAAGGATGTGAATTCTTCTCTGGCACTTGCAGTATAATCCCTCATCTTTCAGTATTGCTGTGTTTTTACCTCTCCTCGCAGAAATATAAATATCATCATGTTGGAGGGGATGTTAAATAACATCTGACACTTTAACAGGCCTTTTCATTTCATGGGGATCCCTACGTGCTTTGCAGCATTTCCCCGTCAATCGAGCAAAGGAGGCATTTCCCCAGCACAATGAGAAAACACAAGAGAGATCTAGCTATGCCTGGCCCCATGGTGCAGCGTCCTGGGGGCAAGTGTTAAGATAGGCACTGTGTCTGCGTGGAATAGCTGGGATGGGCACTCAGGCAAAGGTTTTAAGTGCATGGCATGTAATTCTCATAGCTGGGATTTAGCAGAGCCTCTGATCCAGTTGGATTTGAAGTGGAGCTCATCTAATTTTTTAGGTCTTAGAGAAGACAAAGCTGCTGGATAGGGTAGAAGCTTCAGAAAAGCCTCTATTTTGAGCTTGATAGCCTGATATATGAAGTTGTCCCTGTATTGGGCAGTGAATATATGCTGGTAATCCATATATTAGCATCAGTATGAACTGCTTGCTTAAATGTTGCTCTGTGACGTGTAGGGAGATAAGAATGACTGAACTGATCAGATGCTGCTGCAGGAAGCATATCATGAAACACCAGCAGCATGCTGTCCTATCCCTAAGAGAAACTGCGTTAAGTTTGTGTAATGAATCGTAGAATCACAGAATGGTTCAGTTTGGAAAGGACTTTAAAGATCATTAAGTTCCAACCCGTCTGCCATGGGCAGGGACACCTACCACTAGACCAGGTTGCTCAAAGCCCCATCCAGCCTACCCTTGAGTATTTCCAGGGACAGGGCATCCAGAACTTCTCTGGGCAACCTGTTCCAGCACCTCACTAGCCTCACAGTAAAGGATTTTTTCTTAATATCTAAATTTCCCCTCTTTGAGTTTAGAACCATTACCACTTGTCCTGTCACTACACTTCCTGATAAATCCATCTCCATCTCTCCTATGGGCCCCATTCAGGTACTGGAAGGCTGTTATAAGGTCTCCCTGGAGCCTTCTCTTCTCTAGGCTGAACAACCCCAGCTCTCTCAGCCTGTTCTCATAGGAGAGGTGCTCCAGCCCTCTGATCATTTTTTGTCTGAAGCTGGACACAGTACCCGAGGTGAGGGGAAGAATCACCTCCCTCAACTTGCTGGTCACGCTTCTTTTGATGCAGCCCAGGATACAATTGGCTTTCTGGGCTACCACCATGCATTGCCAGCTCATGTTGAGTTTATCATACACAAACACCCCCAATTCCTTCTCCTCAGGGCTGCTCTCCAGCCATTCCCCACTCAACCTGTAATTGTACCTGGGATTGCCATGTCCCAGGTGCAGGACCTTGTACGTGGCCTGGTTAAGCTTCATGAGGTTTGCATAGACCCAACCCTCAAGCCTGTCCAGGTCCCTCTGGATGGCATCCCTTCCCTCCAGTGTGTCAACTGCACCACACAGCTTAGTGTCCTTGGCAAACTTGCTGAGGATCCACTCTATCCCACTGTCCATATCTCTGAATAAGATTTTAAACAGCACCGGTCCCAGTACCGACCCCTGAGAAAGACCAGTCACCACTGGCTTGCACTTGGACATCGAGCCATTGACCGCAACCCTTGGAGTGCAGCCATCCAGCCAGTTCCTTTTCCACTGGGTGGTCCACCTATCAAATCCATGACTTTCCAATTTTGAGACCAGGATGTCATGTGGGACAGTGTCAAGCACTTTGCATGAGTCCAGTTAGATGATGTCCGTTGCTTTACAACGGACAATAAATGGAGATTTATTGTACAGAGCTAACTGCAACTATAAAACAGCAGTTTTATACTTGTTTTTCATCTGGAGAGCCCAATATGCTTGATGAATATTGGAGCACTAATCCTAACAGAATTTAAATATTGCCTCTGTTTTAGTGCCTCACCTATTATTGCTACCCTGTGAAGTAAGGCATAGAAACAAATGACTGTTTTTATTAAAATTTTGAGTCATTTGTAACTCAAAGTATTCAGTGGAGATTCAAAGAGTACAGGCTACACAGATCAAGCAAGTAAAGACAACAACCTTGCCCAGGGTTCTTCACCATCCACATACCAATGATTTTTTTCATGAAGGAAGTGCATTTCTTAGAAGGGTATCAGACAAAGGATGAGAAATAAAAAGTAGCAATGAACACAGAGCAGTGCTTTCCCTGTTAAGAAAAGATCAGTTTAGTAAAAAAAAAATAATAATAATAATAAAAAAAAAAATCAAACACAGGCCTCAACTGAAGAAAATACCATTGGAAAAAAGTATTAACACTGCCACTACTCCAGAAATACATTTTAGGTGATTTTTCAACAAGAGTTGTCTGACATTTTCCATTTTCCATACGTTATGTTCCTTAAAAAAGACTTTAAGTCTTCCCTCTGTTAAAGTCCCCAACTTGTAGGGACGAGGTTCTATCATACCAAAATTATACTGGTGGCACCACACTGAAATTTAGATTGCTTTGGTGAAGCAAAGCAGCTGAATCTGTGTTCAGTAGGCTCATCTTTAAGTGGGGCACAGACTAGTTCCAGGTCAACCTTTAGCAAAGATCTTTCCCATATCCTTTGGAGGAATCCTGAATGCCTTTCCCTTTAGCATTCCAGTTCATGGCTACTTTGCGGGGAAGAGAAATGCAGGAAGGTGAGCACAGTTTCAGACTATATAAAACTAGTTACTAGGCTTTCTCTGGGGAAGTTTCCATTGCTCTCAGTAGCAGCTGAGCTTAAGGCTGATGGCAATAATTTATTTAAAATTCTTCAAAAGTTTCTCTCTTTAGTTAAGAATGACATATATGTATAGCCCATGCTACACTGAGTCTTGCCATACTAAGTAAACCATCCCATTGACCTCTTCGGAGTATCTCAGTAAGAGATAATATGACAGAATTGAGCAGCAAATCATTATTCTGGCTAGGAGAATGTACTTTAAGCTGTTAAATATTAACAGTAAACACAAATCAATGTGTTTTTACTGCTAGATCATTATTTCAATAATGGGATATTGAATTTGATAAGCAATGCAAGCTGCCACAACTGATGAGTTAAATACTAGAAAAAAATGCTCATGGAAAGAGAACAGTGACAGACTTGTTAAGAAAACAATTTCTGAAGAAAAATGGAAAGGCAAAGGGTGCAATTTAATGTTTAGAATATGATTGGAGGTCACTTACTACCAGCAGGGTACTGAAAATGCTGAAATAAAAATGTGGTCTTTAACTGTAATTACAATGATTCTATTAGAGCATCTCATTTCCAAAGCCAATTCACTGTTAAGGCAGACTTGCTAGTGCTAGTCCAAACTTCCAGATATGCCTGTTTTTCTCTCTGTTATAGAGGGAATCAATAAAGAAAAATCATATACACACAGCTTGGATAGTTGTACATTTTTATTTCTTCCATCCATATAGTTAATTATGGATTTACAGTATTACAGCAGAGGTCTGCACTTCTCTGTGGCATAAGAACAGGTCTTCTAGGTCCTGAGAGCTGATCAAATCCCTTTAAATTTGTGAGAAGGGATGAGTTTGCATTTGCATGTGTGGTTTACACACACTGTAACCCAGCTTGTGGATTTTTTCAGAGATGGTCCAGGGACAGCTGATACATGTGTGACAGCATGGGAGTTTCTGAAAGAGTGGTGAGCTGAGAACTGTGTGTGGCAGGAGTTGTGCCAATGTTGGATACTTCCAAAGTGCAGATTTGTTTTCCCGATTGACGTAGCTTTTTTGATGACCTGTCATTGCACATTAAAAGTGTCCATGTAGGAATGGAGCACCTAGAGATGCTACTGAAACATGGACTGTGCCAACTGGCCACTTGTTACTGTATTACTAGGGTGTTTTTTTCTGCAGAAGGCTGGAGAGGGGTGGTTTCTCTCACTATTTCACTAAAATAAACACATTTTCCCAATAGTCCTGTGAAGTAGAGTTATTCAGCGCAAGGAGAGGGTGAGAAGTCTGCTGTACTCAAGAATGTCCAAGAATTTTAAGATCTACTAAGAAGTCACAACTTCTTGGGTTTTGCTTGGCTTGTGGAAAACCCAACACAACTAAGCTCAAAGGCTTCTGAAACTGTTTAGTTTTCTTCGCTCAATCAAAATAGATAGTGCAAAAGTACAATCACAAATCGTCTTGAGCTGTTAACTTTATTTCCAGCTTTTCCAGTGTTTACAGCTATACAGGTCTTCTGGGTGAACCCAATAAAAGCATTGACCCAGCACTGAAGACCAACACTGTATTCAAGCAAAACATGCCACAAATAACTGGTTTTGGGGTTTGGATTGATTCCAGCAGGAGACAGGATTATTTATTTATTTTATTCTCTCGGAGTAAGTCCAGTATTTTCCAAACTTCCCTAAAAAGCTTATATTTATTTTAGCAGAAATTTCAGGGTCAGTTTTTGGAAGGTGGTGTTGTTTTCCTCAGTTTGAAGCAGTGGTCAATGGCTCATCAAAATTTCAATATGTGGGATAACTTGTCTTTCTCTTTGATGCAGGATAGTGTTTTGTTTTAATCCATGGGGCTTTTTTAAACATGGCATTTGCTATCTACCTGCACTGCTCCTTTAAATACTAGCAGGGAGATACAAATGTGCATTACCCATCACCATTTTTGAATAGTATATTTATGACTTTTATTATTTATGCTTCTGGCTTGCAGTGTTGATGCAAATGTATTAAATACTGTTAAGACCTGTGTGCTTTAGCATCTGTGGAATATCATCACACCTCCAAGGCTAAGCCTGCAGCTAAAGTGTTTAAGAATTTATATGGCCATTCTTTTTCTCTCTCTGTGGCATTAGAGGGAGGAAAAAAAAGCAATAATGAAATGCATAACCTACATCCACACAAAATATAACTGGTCTATTTATGATTATGATTCACAGTTCGGTCACTAGAAATATACTGTTCTGCAGGTTTATGGCTTCAGCGGTTATTTGTTAATGGCAACTCCTGCACACATTTTCCTGCAAGTTTTTTGGATTTCAGGAGAAAATGTGTCCTTCAAGCAAGTTATTTCTTTGAGGGATCTTTCTGTAAGTGAGTTCCGCTGTGTATTGACTACTCGTAATATTTCCTGTTACCGTCTTGTCAGGGTTCAATTCATTACTCCATTCATTATTCAATTTGTTGGGCTATGAGCATCTGAATAATTGAAAATTGCAGAAGTATTATAAATTATAATGTCTCCATGAAATCCCAGTTTTAGGGTTTATGACTTGACTTTAAGAAATCACTCTCTGTTGAAAGTTGGCATATGGGATCTCCTCTTTAAAGCAGCAGCTTATCAGGGTAGGGGTTTTTAATATCTCTGTTGTTGCATGTTTAAGAATTGAGGTTGCCTAAATGTATTACATCAGGGACTTTTTAACAGTTTATCTGGTTTTTAATTACTATTGCCATCTCAGTGATATAGGCTATCAACAGATAAAGAAATGAATTTATTTTGAGGTTAATATGCAACTTACAGCTGCTAATTAAGCATCCTTCCCCCCCCCCCTTTACTAAGTAGAGTTAATATATCTCCCCTGCACTAAAAGCAAAATATTTTTTGCGGTCTTTTGCAGGTCAAAGATATTCCTAAACAGAAACATAAGCTGACATTTAGCTGTTATTTTCACTAAGTACAGTATGTCTTACTCAAATGTGGTTTTTAATTTTATTTTTAGCTCCTCTGTTTTGGAGTACTATTATATTTCTACTCTCTGGATATATTATATTAAATGTAATTATATTTATTTTAAGAGAACAACTATTTAATTTCTATAAACATGAATGTCACACTGCTGAAAGATCAACAGAATTGCACCAGGGTAGTCTGTAGTACTTGTTTCTAATTTTTAAACATCACTTGTCTTTAGTTTATAGGTCAAATTTGGGAAGATATGCCAGAAGCAGTGAATCTGCTTTCTGTGTGGATCTGACATTACAGTCAGAAAATAGTTTATTCCTCTGTTGATTGTTGGTAGCCTTATATGCTTCTTCACAAATGACTGTTAGGATCATCTAATTTTGCTATTAGAATACAGGAAAATTTATAGTCGTGGTATTGGCAAGCTACAAAATAGCAAGAACGATGTGGTGAAGACATCTGCTGTAACAACACATTTATTATCATGTCAAACATTCTTTGATTTGACCACAACCTTTTGCAGAGGGCAAGAGAAGGATGTTTTCCTGAGAAGGCGGTCCAGGGCTCATTGTCACCTCTCAGAGCTTGATTCGGCAGCCAAAATCTGGGTTCATGTTGCCCTTTGAGGGATCTTGGTTGTCCTGGGCTCCTCTGGCTGTTGGTCAACAGAGTGCAAGGTCCCTTTAGTTTCCAAGGGACATCATGTCTCTCTGTGCATACGCCTCAGGTACTTTACAGTCCAGCTCCTGGCCAAAGATTTGAATGGATTTGGCTTTCCCAGCTTGCAACCTTTGTCGCATCCCTTGTACCCTGCCCTTCTTTTGGCCAATTCAGTCTTTGTTGGGTTCTGGGTCTTACATGCTTTTCTTTGCTTGAGGGGCTCTTACAGAGTGAACAGTTACCCAGAGCTGGCTGCAACTTTCCATCAACAAGACAACTCGCTCAGAAGAAGCTAAAATGGAATTTCATAATAATTCTTAGAATCTGACCCTCTCCACAAAGCCCAAATGAAAAACCCAACTTTTGAGTCTGCTTAAAGTGACACCATGGCAGGAAGGCCCCAGGTGGCTCTGGCTGCCAGGGATGCTCAGCTCACTTGTCCTGGGGCTCTCTGAGAGGTGTTCACAGGGATGGCTCAGCTGGAAGACCAGCCCTTGCCAACAGAGCCATTGACTGCATGTTGCCTTCACAGCTGCTGTTATGGTGCTGTGCTGCAGCTGCAGGGTAACTGAAAGAGCCAGGAGTCTTTTCTTTCTTCCAAGAAGAGGCAGGGAAGTCATCTGGGATGTCAGCGATGTCCAGGCAAACATCTAACTTTTCATTATTTTAATACCACTTCTCTTTGCTTTGATTGTACAAATTATCTTGTGGTTCTGGGTCTTTGTACTAGGCGGGAAAGATGAATTTTATTCCCTAAAAGAAGGTCTAGAAAATATGGTTGCTATATCCTTATTTCCTACTGGTGTCCAGTACTGCTTCTCCATGGTGCAAGAAGTAAACATTAGAGGGAATTAATCCCATTGCCAGTTAAAAACTGCAAATATTCCAGTGTTACTCCAAACTTGGATAGATTATTTGCCAGATCAAGGCAAACCGTTTGCATCATGGAAGAGCTGAGAGCAAGGGCTCGTTGTTAGTGTTACAATGCCAAGTTGTCTTAATATGGTGGTTGGGCACCACATTGTCATTGTGCACTGCAAGCAGTTTGATTTTAGCACCACTGAGGCCGGCTGGAGCTTTACTCATAGCTTTGTCAGACCCTGAGTTTCACTCCTGTGTTCTCTCTCCTAAATCATTATGAGATTCAAGGCCAAAAAATGCCTTCAAAACCAGTCAGTAATAAGATGTTTAAGACCAGCATATGCCCATGGGTTCTTGAGGACAGGTACAAAAAGACCGGATAAAGGTATGATGATGAGACAACAGAGGGAGCTCACCATGGTCTGTGCTGAGCTCATAGGCAACTAAATACTTAAATACATATGTAATCATTCAGCAGACCTCTGCACATTATTTTCAGTGAAACTGAAACCAGGAGAGGGCCAGGCCTTCTTGATCTACATGTTTGTGTGGTAGAAAGAGGGCAAACTTGTTTTTACCTGCATTTGAAACTCTTGTGGTCATCTTGATGGCATTTCTGTTTGGATATGCAGTTGGTGGGTCCAAGAGATCACAGGGAATATTATCAACATTGTTGATTTTGGAGAAATAGTTAAAATATATGCAAGAACCCCATGGAGGACACATAGACATGTCTGTGTAGCCCCTGTTTGTCTGAGCCCCAGCTTCAGCTACTCCATTATTCCTGAATTACTCAGAGATGGTGGGTACAGCATGGTAGCCATATAGCCATAGCCATATCCCAGAGGCTAGTTCTTAATGTTACTCTTTATATTGAACATATAAGGAGCATAGGAAAGATGATGTTGGGAGGGATGGGAAGGAGCATTTGGGCATATGCCATTGCAGCAGAAGAGGGATCAGGAGGCTCAGGTCCCTGGCGTGGGATCTGTGGGGTAGGTGAAGGAGGTGGCCCCTCTTCCAGGAGGATTGGCAAGGTTGCTCGAAGGCCCTGGAAGGCAGTGGCTGTTGAGGGGAGGTTCTGCATAATGAAGATGGGTGGGTAGAATAAAGGGTTCTGCATTTCTGTGGGTGCAGGTAGTCACTATGTTGGGGAGCAAGCTTCAAGGTAGCTGGTGGAGCTGGGGAGTACAGGCAGGATTGCAACTGGAGGGGAAAGGGAGGAGGGAGGTTGATGAGCAGGGAAGAGAGTAACAAAGGTTAGCAGTGAAGTGTGCAGCATCCTACTTGCTTAATTTTCTGCCCTGTTATTGACAACTTTATTTCTCAGTCATTATTTAATGGGCAGTTTGAGTAGGAAGTAAGACTGCTTAGGTTTAGGAAGCAAAGTGATTAAAGTTGCAGGACAAAAAAAATTCTTTAGGAAATTGTCTGCCCACTCACATTTTTATAACAAAGTAGGTAGCACCTGTTTTAATGGCATTTGCTAATAAAATATGGGATTTAATCAGAAAACTATTTTTCTTGCTTGCTTTTCATACTCGTAAAAACAAACCCAGGCTCTTTGAAGTACAGCAAACAGTTCTACTATCAAGCTATTGCGTATCCTATTGCACACTGACAAAGTCTAGTTTGGAACTGCAAATAAGTGGTTTTGAGACCTAAATGGCTTTTTATTTATGTTTTACAGAGTGAACAAAACTGGGTTTGCAGTGAAAGCACAGTATCATGTTTAGCAGTGGGGGAGCTGCCTTTGTGCCACAATACTACTCAGATCGCAGAATCATATTTAATAAAGAGATATTTATTTTGCTGTTGGAAAAGAATTGCTGCAGGAAGATATAAAAGCTACTTAGATATTTTTATAGAACTTCTGCATAAATCTTGTATCCATAACCTGATCTAGTGACATAAATATTAGCAGCTTGTTTCTATTTCACCTGCTGTAGAACCACTGCTGTCCTACAGCAATAACCAGCAAGGGAATAGAGCTATTTGCTGCTGTCATAAATAAGACGGGGTGTCACAGCTGTTTTCATTTGACTGAGCAGTAATGGAGTTAATTATACTTCCAGTCTCTTTGTTTTTGATCTGTGTTTCCAAAGTCATCTAAGCTTCTTGGATTCTTGCTTGCATCATGGAAGAGCTGATCTGCCTACTTGGATTAGACATTTTCTTTCATTTTGAGAGGAGTTCATTGTTATAATTAGTTCTAGTATTTATCTATGCTTTTATTATTAGTTAAATTTTATTATTATAATAAACTCTCTACTAAAAAACAATGTATTTATTTGTACTGAGCAACATAATGAAAGATAAAGACCATGGTCCTTCTTGAAGAACAGATATATAGACTTACTTTTATTGGAAAATAAATCTGGTTTTGTCTTCAGCAATTCAGAAAACTTGCTTTAAGAAAAAGCACAACATAATAAAGCTATAAGTTGATCAAATTAATCATATTGCTACAAGAATGCATGCAAGCAGGGAAGTCAAAAGGACAGCCAGACTTGCACAAATATGGAAAAAAGCAACTCATATTTAGGAATGCTGATCCATAAAGCTTCTACTCAGCAGCACACTGGGCAAAACAGATTACAAGAAAACCTCTCCACTGTTGCCTGTTATTAGCTTTTTCAGTTACTTGATTTTTGTTTGGTGTCACCCCCCACCCTTTATTTTTTTTTTAATTTTTAAAATGTGACAGTAGTAGATAAGAAAAAAATTAAATCCTTGTTTATTGGCATTAATGGCAATATCTTGAAAGTGTCCAGGTTTTGCTCAAGTCACAAAAAGAAATATAGATGTTGAAATGTCTGTGATGGAGGCTCTGATTCTGAGCCAACTTTATAAAGTTACTGCTTTTCTGGGAGTCAGACACTGAGTGTGTATGAAAATCACACTGGACACCTATCTGCAAATCTCCATACTTCAAATTATGTTTTGACATGTGCTTTCAGTGATTTGCAAGCAAACAAGTGACAAAATGAAATGTGAGAGCAGCAAGTACTACAACTACGTTTCTCTAGAATAAATAGTCTATACTTTAAAGTCTCAGAAATACTCTTGAGATGGTGAACCAGGAGGTAGCTTTAACAGTCAGGCATAAGTATGATTGCTAATACACACTTAAAAATTCAAAGTTACTTGAAACTTAGCATGAGAAAAAAACATTGTCAGTGATATGTGCCAGCACAGAAAATCTGCGATAAATAACTTTGCTCTTAATGTATTTACTGAGGTCTCAAATTCTAATTGTCATACTGTTTTTGTAACATTACAAGACTAAGAAGTATATATTGTTTTATCCCACTGTTTACTTTTTTTGGACAATAAATAATTAACAGAGCAGATGGACACAACGGGGACAGACAGATGAGATAAGACAAACTTCTAGAAGTCCTGCCAAAATGTCCAATCATGCGGTTACAACATACAGATCACAATGTGCAGGAGTGATACTTCCCATGTGCAATTTTAGCAGCCTGCCCTCTGTCCTCGGCCAGCTCAGCATCCCTTCGAAGGGACTGCATTTGTTGAGATGTTGCATATCTGGTAAGAACTCTTGCAGATGGGGAGTGGCAGTAACAATATCAAATATCTTCATGGAAGACAAACCCAGATTTTGGAGGGGGGGAGTGTTGTTCTCTAGTGACTTAATGCTAGTTCAAATCAGAGAGTGAGAGGTCAAAGTTTTGATTTTCTGCTGCCAAAATCTTCAATTGCTGCTCCCCATACTTCACTACGCAACTATGGCTATATATGATCATGAAAATTTTACCATGTTGATGTAAATTCTAGGACAGTGGGAAGACAACTTTTGCTGAGAGACAGGGAGAAAGTTGGGTTTGTTTGTTTTTTTCTTAAGCCAGGAGAAATTTAAAATCAAAATTGTATTGTGAACAGTGTAAAATCTCTGCTTTCAGTAATGGATTTAGCCAAGCTACAGCCTTTGATACAGAAGGTCAAATCTTTCACTCTGAAGTCTTTCAGACTCTGAACCCAGTTTGCATATTGAGCTCTCAGGACTATTTTCAACTACCAAGGGCACCTGAGCATGAAGAACACATTTCTTGATGTCTTTAGTTACAAATTGGCACACAGATGGGCTGCAGTAGCATGATGGGGAGGGGGCTCACATCTTAAATCTGCTCTGTTTATTACCCAGGAAGTTTTGATCAAGTTTATGGTGTTAAAGACTCCAACATATCAACTCCATTGAAGAACAGGACAAGCTATTGTAAATATGAACCATCAAAGCATTAGCCATTTCAATGAAATGAAGCAAATCAATTGTTTTCTATAAAGGTGCCTTTCAGATCTCCTTTTTCATGTTCTGAGATCCCTTATCAAGTTCAGCATTATTAAATGTTGGACTATGGACTGCAAGAGTAATTTTTTAGGACTTCTAAAGGGTCACTTTGCTGCTAACATGCTTGCCTTTGCATTTATTTTACTTGACCTAAACAGAGTTACTCACACACACACAAATATACATAAACCAGAATTAACTCTGTTGCGTATAATACTCACTTGAACCTTAACTCAGCAAATTATTTGAGGAATTAAGTAAAATCAAAGATGTGTTCATATGCTTTTGTAAAATGGAATTAATATTTCTAGTGAAACTAATCCTTTAGAGTGATCAGTTTAGAATTCTTACTGTTTATCTGCAAGAAGAAAGATATTATCTGCACTGCAGGAATATAAGATGTTTTCTTTGTGGTGCATCATATGCTCACCTTTGTGGACAACTACATCTTCAGATCAGTGAGACAGTTTCCTTTTTTGAGGTCTCCATCAGATTCTGGAAAGATGCTGCTGAAACTGTGCCTAAGCTCTCCACATTGGGGCAATACTGATTGTGTGTATGAGTGTTCAAAGGATGGAGAATGCACCATTTCTTCTGCTCTTTCTCTACTTGGGATAAGGGTATTAAAAATATTTTGAAGTTTATGTTGAATGTGTATGTAGCTTTTGTCCTACTAACTCTCAGGATTTTCTACACAAGAGATTTACAGTGAAGTGATGGAATTCCTTAACTTCAAAAATGAGAGGTGTCCATCTCAAAGCACATGCTTAAATATAAATAAAAGATTAAATACCTTCATAGACAGATTCAGTGTTTCCAGCCTAGCCAGCCTTTCCACTATGCTTGTGGTCAAGGGTGTCTGACATCACTTTAAGATAGGCTTTCTTTAACATGCCAAAGCACCGACTTGCCACATTTCAAAGAAAGAAGAGGATAGAATGAATTGCCTTCTTCCAGTACAGAAGTAGAATTTCCTTTCCAGAATTACACTGGCTCTTCCTCCATTATGCCTAATATACTTTCCAACAGCAGAGGCAGGTTTAAGATCTGGTATATGTGAAGCTTGACAGGTAAAAACATATGATATACACCTCTTCAAAGACTATTTCTAGCTTTCTAATGGGACAAACAGAAGTTGTACCAAGCCTAGGAATGTCCAGAGTCATTGCAGCTTAAAACCATGATGTGCATTTAAACCCAAGTTATTTCAGGTCACTTTAAAACATGGTTTTAACACCAACAAATTCAAAACCAAATCTGGTAACAATTTAGGAGGATGAATTTTTTTTTTTTTACTTTACAAAATATCTAATATCATACACGCCTGCTTTCCAAAGGATGAAGTAAAACAGAGCTTACTGTAAATGGCTTGATTGCTTTACTTTCTTCTGAGATCCAGCTCAATGGAATAACAACTGTATAAAACAGGTGAGAGAGGAGACCTGTCTTTCGCCTCAGACCCTCAGTGACTGAATAATTCAACTTTTTCCACTTTTATATGAACCAAATCTTTCTCTCAAAACTGATCATCCTGTCAACCCGGAGGCATCAGTCAGGAGGAAGGTAAGCAGGGTCTGTTTTTTTTCTCTCTCTCTCTGTCTCTCTCTCTCATTTATTTTTATTGGGCTTTGGTGGTGCTTTTTTTTAAGAAAAATAATTTTTGAAAAGAAATTCTCTTCCACAGACTTTTGAAATGTGTATTGGAATAGTGAATTTTTTTCTAAGAGGTTATGCTAAAACTATTCTGACATAAACATAGATCTACTTTTTCCTGCAAATTAAAGTTTCAAAAATTATTAACACTTTCTTGCTGAATACCAGTATCCTCATATTCTTCCTCCACATTTTTTCTTTCTCTTTACAACTCCCTAAATTATAAGGGAATTAAAAGTCCATTAGATAGTATACATTAACATATGCTATTATGGTTCTAGCTTGCAAGCGTGGGCAGAAGCTGCGGTGTGATATGATTTTCCATTACTGTTCTTTGAAGGCAAAACGTGGAATTGTGTAATGCATCTTGCTATTTTTTAAAAATAGTACTAAAATTCTAAGCTATGGCGTTGGACCTAGAGATAGGTGAAGAAAATATTTATTTGTAAAATATGCCCCACATGAATTGCTACATTGAAAAAAAGCCTGGTTCATCCCATGCAGTGTCATGACTAGAGTATCAGGTGTTTCCAGAACCATGTTGAAGAAATTTTTTATAGATGTCTATAGAATACCCTCTCTCACGCAAGTCTGACTCCATTTTATAAGTGAACATAGTTGCCACGTGCTTTATGCAAATAATAACAGGTTTTATTAAGGGCATTGCTTTTACTTCCTCTCTGCCTTGAGTTTGCCATAGAAGCTTCTAGGAGCCAGTGGCTATTCTTGTGTATTTTTATGTCCTTGACCAGGTTGGTTACCCTTGCTATATCCTAATTTCACCACTTACATGATGGCATAATGAGGTAGGAACCACATGTGATGCAAATTAGACATAATATTTAAAAATTGTGAAGTGCTCAGAGAGTCTTTATCAAGTTTATAATGTGTTTAATTGGAAAGTACTACAGCTGTGCAAAATATTGCATGTTACTAATGCTATGTTTCCTGCCAGTTTGAAAGATTTTCTCATTGTACGACCACAAATTTAGTGGAAAATACTAGATATAAATCTGAATGGTCGAAGAAATTTATGTACAGTTGCCTTTTCTATTATTGATAGCAGATTTATATCTGTGACCAGGGAAGAAGTCATCTGAATGCAGTCATGGATGATTTTAAATTAAACGTAAAGTTTAAGAAAATTCTGGCTAAATGTCATCAAGATCCATCATACCAAGCTGTCTGGGAGGGCAAAGGGCACACTGTGAGCTAGATGAAGGGCAAAAGCAAAGCCAGAGCCAACACATTCTGGCAATGCGGTACAGGTGCTTGGGGATAGCCAGAGGAGCCATCCAGGAAGAAGTGGGATTTTGTCATTCTCAAGGAAGGAGGTGGTTGTTCTCCTTGTGTGACTCTCCCTGCCTTTCCCTCCCACCAGACTCCCAGCTGCTTCTGCTTTTGCCTAAATCCTCACATGCTCCCTAATCTCTGCCTACCAGCAGCTCTGTGTACATCTACTCCTTTGCTCCATCCCCTCTAACTTTTTCAAACATCCAGCATTGTGGGGTCCTGAGCAGAGGGTACTTTTTTTTTTTCTCCTCAGAATCCGTCTGTAATCTACAACTCTTTCTGTATTAACCATAAAAGGAAAAGAATATATTTGAAATCAATATTTAAATGTGAATCAACATCTAATATATGGAAGATGGGGAATATTTATAGCTGTATTATTTGTATTTTGGGATAAAAATAACCTTTTCATGAAAAACACAGCATTGACCCAAATTCCATTGTTTAGCCTGCAACACATACATTAAGCAGTCCTAAGTGGATAATGGGAAAGAACAATAATAAGGATAACAATAGGTTACAGAAACAATTAGGTAAGGAATAGCACATGACAGGTAATCCAGTCATAAATTTATAGGCATGCTGCTCTCTCCCCAGGAGCCCTGTGAGACACAGGGCCAAAGGCCAAATACATTCCCAAGGAATGTGTACTGAATCACACGCCTGCAGACTGCATGTTATTATTAGTATTGTAAAATGTTATTGCGGAATTTTATATATCACACTGTGTGGTTAATTTAAAAATGTGGCTGGGCAATTTATTGTGTGTATGGGATGTCTATTTCCAATACAATTTTCTCTGATTATTTTAAAATGTGTTGTTAGATTTAATTCTTTTTAAATGTATTTTTAAACCACAGGAGGACTGTCAATGAGGCTTAAAAAGCTCTTGGTACCTCAGCTTTGTTCTGGCTTTTTGGCTTCACACTCATCCACTGAACAGTAAATGTTTGTTTTCAAGCTTATTTTCTCCAACCCAGCAGCCTTGTTTTTAAATTCAGCCAATGCAGTGCCAGTTAAGGAAATAGAGTAAAAACAATCTAAAAGTAGCGGAGGGGGGGCGATGAGCTGGCACACGAACTGTGCCGTGCCTGTGCTTTACAGACACGCTGCTCACCCCTTAGCCCGTCTCACCTGCACCGCCTGAAAGGAGCCCTGGGTTTAAACTTCATGCTGGGATACTGAGATTTCCTTTAGAACGCTGCTTATCAAACAATAAGTAGGCAAATACATTTCATGCTGCCCAGGGCCTGTAATGAAAGCTTTCAGTATCCAGAACATGGAGTTTTGTGGTATTTTCAGGGAAACTAATAGATTTTTCTCCCATCTTTGAATTGCTGCGGGATGTCTGCATCCGAAAGCTTTTACGTAAATAGAAATACTGTTTCAGATTACCAAAAGAGGCAGCTCTGATAAATAACTTAAAATATCCCTCCCTAAAAAGACCAACCCTCCTTCTGCTGTTCTAGGGAATAATTATAAGAATATAATAATATAGCTG
>VXBW01001986.1:504535-529535 GCA_013400375.1 Thinocorus orbignyianus | reverse complement strand
GTCATGGGCAAATAACACTCCCTTGAGTTAGGTCCTGGGCAAGTTACTCTGTCAAATATTACTAACGTACCTTATTTCAGTAATTTGTCATAGTCCTATCAAATAGATTATATAGGCCTTTTAATAGCAAGATTTGGCCCTAGCACTGTTCTATTAGTTCTGAAGTAAAACATGATAGTTTATTTCCCAAAGACTCTAGAAAAATACAGGATTTAGTGCTGCCTAGAATGTCAGGGAGAATGTTCGGTGACCTAAGTAGACTTGTTTTTTTACAGGAAAGGAGGTTTGTTTTGTGAATGTGTCTGGTAGAAAGGGAAGGTTGAAAAAAACTTTTGCTTCAGCTCTTCTCAGAAAAAGGAATAGAGAAGGAACCTGGTAGCTACTTTATGAAATGACCATACAGGCGTTGAGACAGTCTAATGAACAACCAGAGAAAAGTAAGGAACCCCTGTGAAATTTTTGTCTGTATTATCAAAGGACACTGGCTATTTCAAACTTAGGTGGCAGGTTTTCTGAAGTTACTGCTGTTAACATGTTGTTAGGACAGAAGTATAGTGCAGAGAGAGGCCACAGGTACTTAGGCATCATATTTAAGCTCTGAGGTGCTTGTCAGAGCCATTTGCTGTCAATCCTGAGCAATGACCATGGGGAGAGACCAGAAATGTCTTCTGGCTACTGCTGCAGGGCACTGAAGCTGTGTCACTTGGAACAAATGACTTTTCTACATACTGACTGGTCTACAAGCAAGAAGCCCTTAAAATCACTTGAAAGTTTTCCTTTGTTTGATAAGCAAGGTTTGGGAAACTTTACCAATAAGGATTTTCCATTTTGGAAATGTAAATGAGGTAAGCAGGATGATGGCACATGCCCATGACAGGCAGACAGAAAGTGTGGCAGTATCCTGCTACAGTAGCTAACTGGTTGCAGCTCCTTGTTCAGAGATCTTGTAGTGTCGCGGATGTCCACATTACGCACCATTGTACACATGTATTTCAGACAAAAAAATTCTGAGGAAAAAATGCAAAGGGTGAGCAAAAGAGAAACTACATGTGAGACAGGATGGTAGACCTACCAAACACTTTAATAAGGCATTTTCAAACAGAATTATTAATTAAAAACTAATTAATTCAGTCTGTATGCCAATTTTAGGCTATGGCCCTTTTTCTGAAATAATTATTGCTTGCTTGTGTTTTAACATGTGCTAAAGCCAAACAGAAGTGACCTTTCTCTGGTCATATAGAATAACCAGAAGAATCGGGAAGAAGGCTTGACACCCAAGTAGCCTCAACAGTTGGTACCCTGTAGCTGTCAGCATGATATCAAGTGCAAAATTCCCAGATCTGGATTCCTTCCTAAAATTGCTTGCTCTGTCAAGTGGAAGTAAAGGACATTGACCAGAAAAATGACACAAGACTTTTCCAGAGGCAATCTTCACAGAAACTCCATTTCACCTACGCAAGAACTGTATCCTTCATCTGCACACTGAGTTACCGGTTTAAGAAAGACTCGTCACTGTTTCTGCCTCACAACGTGCACAGAAATCTAGTAAAAATGAGAACAAAATAACTGGTAGTTTTCTTTTCAAGTGGGTATAGTTTGGACTTACCAAAGTAAGTGAGACTGTCCTGAGAACTTTCTACTGTCGTAAATGGTAAATTTGGAATAGTAACTTGATATTATTTGAGCAAAATTTTGAAGCTATTTCACAAGAGATGAAAGGACTTCCACTTTCTTGCTTCCAGTGGAAGGATCAACCTGGTCTAGTTGGGGGTGTCCCTGTAACTGCAGGGAGGTTGGACTAGATGACCTCTGGAGGTCCCTTCCGGCCTGGATGATTCTACAGTTCTATGATTCTATGATTAAGAATGATAAGTGTTAGCACTACTTTCCTCTAGTAGGTATATATGTGAGAGATATATATTTTGACAGTGTTCACTATAAAAAGCCTCTCATATTTGGGTTTGCTTGAGATGGATGAACACTTCATCAGCAACTTGTTCCAGGAGGATCCTATTGTAGATATCTTTTAAAGTAAGAAGGAATGGCAAATAGGGAAGACAAATTTCTTCAGAATACATTATAGTCATGAAAAAAATGAGCTAATACCATACTGTTAATTTAGAAGTAATAAAATATTCTGTCTTTAAAGAGTGTTGCTATGGTGTTCTCTTTTTGATTTTTCTGCTATAATTTCTGTAAGCATGGCAAATACTATAATTTTGCCACCTAAATAATTGTATGGAATCAAAGGTTGTGCATGCTTTATGAGTATGTACACCAAGGGCTATCTTGACCCAAAAAGATGTAACGTACTGCATTCGAGGAATATGAAGCTTTGGAGAGGTAGAAGTGGTATAGGAAGATCATTCACATTGCCTGCATACTAATTAGAGAATAAGCTACACTCCAATGTCATAACAGACTTTAACCAAGTAAGCTCCATGAAATGGTTTACTATCTCCATGTTGATACTAAGTTATATTTGAAAAACTAATAGATTGGCCACGTCCTCCCCAAAGTGTTTGATTTAAAGTTCAAGCTTTTTTAAGTACTATATATTGCCATTAGAATGAAATATTGGGTATTAATATCTCCTGGACACCATATTTTTAAGAATATGCTTCATGCCTCATTTACCAGAAATGTATTGAGATTTTCCTGAGCCAACATTCAAAGAATAACTTGACATTTTTCATAGAGAAATGCCATCTTTTTGTCTTTTCTTTTTAATTCCTTTGCTGCCCTGAACTGCTATTTGGAATTTCTGGGGTTTTTTTTGTTTGTTTTCTTTACCATCTAACGCTCAAATAGAATTTTTATGTACTGTATATAAAACATGTATATAAGAAGTTATTAGCTTTTCAAAGATATAATAGTGTTATGGAATGTATAAAAGCAAAAGAAAGTTAAGCTGAATAATGTCATTTGCAGCAATTATCAATTACAAACATGTACATGTATAAACATAAAAGGTGTGGAAACAACTGCTTAGTCCAGTCTCATTGTGGAGTGGTCAGTACTAAATAATACAAGCAGTTGCAGTTGCATTCGCCCTGCATGAACTGAATATCTATCTCTCAGGATAGTTAAATAGTCCTGCAGAAGCTGCCACAAGCTGTCTGTGTTCAGAAGGTCATCACTGGAGAATGGCAGAACTTACGTGCTTTGTCCCTGTACTCTCAGTGCATGTGCTGTTTGAGAAGTAGTTCTGGAGGATGGCAAAATATAAGATGGTGGGTTTAACTCTCAATGCTGAAGCAATATCATGTTAGAGCACTTCCTCTTGTTTAATAGCAAAAGATTGCCTGCTGATAGCACTGCACAGCTTCCCTTGCTGCTTTGGTGCTCCCAGTGTGTTTTAACAATTCTGCGAACTTCCTTAAGTTTTCTCTTTGTTACCACTGGTGACATGTCCCTATAAGCATTTCTCTTACTGTGTTGCTCTGTGCTCTTACAAACTGCCAGATTTCTCTTCTGTTCTATGCTCTAGAGCAGAAAGTCAGAGAAGATAGAGAACACAAGGATCAGAAGTTCTTTAAGGTATATAATTAAACCATTTAAGCCACAAGAAACAGAGTAAGAGCAATTCAGTGTAATGTGTATCAGAATGCATATGTTGATGTTTATTAAGGATGTCAGTTCACACTTTTTCAGGTCTTATAGCCCGCCAACTAGTTCCACTCTTTACCCATGTAAAGAGGGGAAGGTTCTCTGCTCTCTTCCCATTCCTGCAGCACTAAGGAAAAATCTAGAACAGAAGAAAAGATTGTCTGATAGTTTTATTGACGTCAAACCTGAATAGTTCAATCTCAGGTCTGCATTTCCTAAGAACATATACATCTCCGAGACCACTGTTCAGGAACAGAGATGAGATTCAAAAACCTCTTCAGCACCAGGTGAACTGTAAAGCAGCAAATCATACAGCATAAACTACCACAGGCAGCAAACACGGAATAAACAGGGATGAGCTTTGCAAATGAAAGAAAGAGTTAGGATTAATTCAGGTTCACAGCAGGCTTTGGATCTGAACTAAAAATATATCTCTTAAATGCAAATAGAGAAAAATGATGGGCATTTGCATGATTGACAGCCTTTCGAAATAGAAGTGTTGCTATAATTAAGCAATAATGTATGAGTGAGTGTACATTATGACAAATTGGAAGCTTCGTTGATTAGATTGAGCATATAAGCTGTCAGTATAATTATCACATTTTAATCATTTTTCTCCATTTTTTATAACAGCATTGTCTTCAGCCTCATTTGGTGCTTATTAGATTGATATTCTAAGAGGAATTGTACAACATAAAACATGTCCTTTAACAGGATGAACTTTAGATAAGACTTTAGGTATGTCTATAAACATTTATAATGATGGTTGTTGTTTCTCGACTTTTTCTCACATCTTATGTGCCAAATAATGTTGTTTTAGAGCTTTCTGTGTCATGATAAAATATAAAATTAACATATTTTATCTCACTAAGTATTCATGTACTCACTATGTATTTTAAGCTGCCATATGGAAAACATACCACATAATACAGGCAGAATAATAAATTAATGATACACATTGCAATGATTAACAAGATGCTGAGTCAATCAGTGTGGGAGCAAGATTTTTCCAGTTTCATGCAACTACGCTGTTCTGTATGCGATTTTTTAAACAAGAAGATGTTCTTTGCTAACTCAAAGAAACAGCAGCATTTTAACCAATTTAAAAGGTTTAATTTTGTACCAGTTACCTTTTTAAAATGTGAACCACTGGAGTACCATGTCCCTGAAACTGCAGTATAAGAAAGAAAATGGTTTTTAACATGGTCATGCTCTTACAGACTTACTCTATCTCGGATTAGATCTGAGCAGCTCTTCACCACCGTTGAAATAATAAGGCAGAAGGTGTCCTGGGTGTTAAAACACTGATCTGTGAAACAAAATTCTCCAGGTGCTTTCAGTATTTCTGCCAGTGGTTTGCTTCTTGGCCTTCGGCAAGGTGCTTATCTACTGCTCAGATTAGTGGCCCATTGGGAAATGGAGAAACATGTGCTCTGCAAGGATTATTGGAAAATTAATGTGCTCTAGGTCTCAGTTTACTGCTGTTAAAATTCACATTGTGTAACCTACTCAAGGCTTTGCAGCTGCTGTAGAGACTAAAGTGTAGGCTTTATGTGGCCTTTCTGGCCAATGGTGGATTCGTTTATTAGGGTTACCTATCAAAATCCACAGTACAGTTCAGTGAGGAATTACATAGAACTAATCATGGCAACAGAAAGGTCTTAATTATTCTCGTATTACTGAAGTGTATTCAGTAACAATGGTTTAAATGACCTTTCCTATGAAAATTTAAGAAAGAATGGCTTGAGAAAAAAATTCAGGCAAAACAGGTATCTTCCAGAAATTATTCCTCCCGTGTCCTCTGCAGTATGTATTCAATAAATTGTGAGCATTATCTTTTCTTAAGGTACTTTGCGATATTGACAGTGAAATCTGAGATACTGAAGTCCTCCTTAGTTGATTACTTTTAAAAGTGGAAAATTGCCAAACAATCCTGCTTGACTATTGAGTGTAGTTTGCTTTGACTGTGTTTATTTCCTTTCTCAGGCTTTGTATAAATTTCCTTTGGAGTTGAAATGTTCTCAAAATATATGTATTACAAGCTCAGTTTGATTTGCAGAAAGTTGAATTTAGAAATGCCATGTTTCATGTAAACATAATTTTAATATAGAATTTTCCTGCTCCTTTGAAAAATTACCTTCTGACCTCTGTTTTTAACTTTCAAGTCCTCCAACAAAATACATTTCAACAGTTTTCACTAAGTTCAAGGTGAAGATGTTATTTCAAGTCTTGGATATTGCTGTGTGCACAGAAAGGTCATGCACAATTCTTAATTCTTCTGCTGCTACTTCTAATGACCCAATTACAAGTAAAATGCACAAAAGCAAGATTTTAGCATTGATTTTTCCCTTGATTTTCTCAATAGCTTTCACAAACTTGAACTTAACATGCTTTATATCATAATTACAAGGGTTTGATGTTGGATTTTCTAGGTTTATTTAGTGTTTCAAAAGACTCAGTGACCCCTTCCATTAAATTATCAAGGACTATTTGTTACTTGAGTGTGAAAGGCAGAGCCTTATTATGGTATAAAAATGATTCAAGAAAATGATGAGTAAATGGCCAAGTCTTGATCTGAAAACAACCTAACAACAGAACATCTCAAAATTCGGTGTATTAGTGTTGTCATTCAAGATGTACTCTGTCAAGAGGCTCTAAGATGTAGATGAAAAGTGAGGTGGGAAAGCTTGCTGATCTAATCCATTAGTTGGCTTAGTGAAGCTAAGGGACTCCTCCAGGTATAACTTCATGTGAGAGAATTCAGTAAGGGACAGATACAAGCCACCTTCCCCTGCCACAACAGGCAATCCTGTTGTATTTTGGTTTGCCTTGAGACCGCTGCATGGATGAGTGACAGCAGAAGTGCAGTGAAGATAGGTCGTGCTGTCTTGAACTACTGGAGAAGCAGATCAGCATTCATTTTCGTTCCACTGCAGGGTGCGTGGGCACGGCACAGTTTGCAGAAGAGGCATGGGGGTCCACATCAGGAAACCCAGTGCCACCACCCGCTTGCTTCAGGGACTCAGCTCATGGAGAGAGAGCTTGGGTGGTTTAACTTGACTCCGGAAAACAAACCCTGCGCCTTGCTGGGCTTTGGTTTTGGTGATACACTTCAAGGCTTTTGGATAACCTGCACCAAGAACTGGGGCAGAGCAGAATGATGCCTGTCCATATGCATCTGCACATACTACCCAGCCAAAACATGCCAGCCCCTCTCAGACACTTCTCCCAGATGCTGGACAGTGCCACAAAAATACAATTATCTACATCTGTTAGATAGTGCTGCCACAGAAAGTGGCACTCAGGTATCTGTGCTGGGACAGATAAAAAGCAAGAGGAAAATGTAGTTCACAAATGATGGAAGGCTGTTTTCCTTGCTGGTGAAAGCAGACCCTCCATATTGCATGGGTCAGCAACACGGACATGGTGACAGAAATGTAACCTGAAAAAAAAATGTTCAGGTTTGGTTTGGGAAAAAAAAAAAGAAAGAGTAAGGGCTTAGATTTCTTCTTATTTTAAGGATTCTGCTTCACCTCTTACAGCTTTAGAAGATTAATTTACTTTCCATTTTGTTTTGTACCACTGTGTATCCCATAGCACTAATTTATTCCTCAAGGTCTGATAAAATCAGTTCTGTGTCCATTGTCATCAAAATGTATGGGCGATGTGTAGACATGATAACAAGGTTGGGTTTTTTGTATGCTTGATGCCTATTCAACAGAAGAGCCTGCTAAGTATTCTTCTTCCATTTCTCTGTTGTTCTGCTTGCTGGAAGAGCCTGAGATATTTTTTTTGTCTTGTAAAAAATTATTTTTTTTAAATTTAGACATCAGAGAGATAGTTACTTTCAAAAACAGTTAGTAACTTGGCTGGGGGGAAGGGAGGGCAGGCAGGAAATGCCTTCCATCTTTTGCTCTTGAGATTGACAGATTGTCTATAAAATTTATTATAATCCACTTGGTAAATTTTAGCAGACCCTTTTTTTTTTCTCCTGCTAGAGAAAAATATTTTATCTCTGCTAAAAATTCTGGAGAGCTCTTCAGAAGAATTTAACATCCTTATACTTTGGCATCAGTGACTGAAATCTGGCAAGAAGATGTCCTTTATGTAAAAGGTGTGCTTCTGTCATTCAAGTGAGCTGATCCATAAGCCTTTCAAAACAAAAGAAAACAATGCCAAACCTTTTAAAACACAGTGTAGATTTTTAAAAGCAAAATCCCCTGGTGATGCAGCCATTCTGAACAAGACTGATTAAAAAACCAAGCAAGACTTTTCCTGCAATTGTATCTTAGGGTTGCTGAGGGAAAGTTTAGTTCTGGCATTGCCAAACTTTGCAACTTAATCAGGTTTAACAGAGTCCTCATTTATGTAGAACATGTAAAAACTACTCTTTTAACCTTAGTCAAAAGACTTAGTCTCTTTCCTTCCAGTTTAGTCAGGAGCTTATCTTCAAGCTGCTAAATTTCCTTGAATCTTAAATATGACTGAAACCTTTCACGTGGCTTCACGTTTGTGTGCTGTGTTCAATTAGGGCTTCTGTCTTGCAGACCTCAGACAAGTCCACAGCTATCACGTTCACTGTGGAAATAATATTTTTTCTCTTGCTGAAGTTTTACTATTTGCAGAGCTACTGGAATTAGCCAGATTGTAAACTGGCAGAAGTTACCTTGATCAATGGTTTCATAAGGAGAATTATGTCTGGACAAACTGAGAGAGAGAAGTAAATATGAGATCATTCTGAAAAAAATATATCCACAAAGAAGAAGACCTCAGAAATGCAATAGTTGTTGTTTTGTTTTTGATTTTTTTTATACAAATGAGTTTGAAACATTTACTTGCTCTCCGCAGTTTTATATAGAAGTCTCAACTTCTATATTTTATCATCAACACCTGTTATACGCAAGTAGAATTTGCCATTTGTATCTCTATGGGTACAAAATAGATATACTAAATATTTGAGATTTGGGCATCTTTTCTACCCATTTATGTTTGAAAAGCATCTATTTAAGCATCTATCCTGTCCATTTCTAATTATCTGTCCATTTCTAGTTACAGGTTTAAGAAGCAGAATTCTAAATGCCTGGTATTTTTCACTAGAGTTAAGTCACCGAAAAGTTCTCTTTTCAAAGCAGTTTCCTATGTACTTGTACAACATTATTCCACAGATTTGCTATTGAAATGAAATACTGCAGTGACCTTTTTAATTCCCCTGACTTTTTACAATCTTTGAAATTTAGCACAACAGCAGGAGTTTAATCATATTCACTGATGTAAAAGACAAAATAAGGCACCTCTACGTTCAGATAGAGATATGACCTCAAAGGTGCAGAGCCTTCAGAGGTGCACTGGAGATCCCCAAGGACAATTACAACTATCTTGCTTGTAGTCTTCCTGTAATCTCTGACTTTGCCTCCTGATAAAAGTTGCCGAAATGTTGCACTTACATTGTGTGCCCGAGTATTTTGTTAATACTGCCTGAACACTGTTGTTTTCCTATCAAAGCGTAATCTCATTTTTACTTTATCTCTCTGTTCCAGTTTATGTGTGCTTCACAACTGTTTCCAGGCATGAATTTCCAAAGTCTTTGATTCTCTCATTGCTGCAAGGCTTTGGTTTTAGGCACGTCCTTCTCTTCTGCCACAGTGTGAAAGTCCAGCAGCAAAGCAACCTAAACAATTCATCCACTGGCAGTTGCCTGTTCTGTCAGTGGGTTTGTCCCTTCTGTCAATTAATGCCAGGAGGACCAAGTGAAGGCTTTAAAAAATCCCAGCATGTTTATCCATTGCTCCAGAGCGGCAGGGAAAATCAGCTCTCTTGAATCCTCCTTCCGTGCAGCAACCATGATGGTGTGACTCATGAAGAATCCTATGAACTCTGAGCTGTTTTCAGTGTCAAATTGGACCAGGGAGCAGTACATGATCCCTCTACAAATATTTGCGACACTTAAAAGTACAGTAGGTGCATTTGCCTGTGTGTGCTCACACATAAATGAGCAGTACTATACTGTGACACTCCTTTGAAAGCAGTCACAAATATAAAAACTGCTGCTTTTCTTCCACAAGTTATACTTCAATGCAAAAAAAATCCTAAATGTTTTCAAAATTACCCTTTTAGAGTTTATTTGGTCCAACTAGATCAAAGGATGAACTGGTCACCACAGTGGAGAAAACAGGCTCTTGAGGCTTGGTGGCTCCTGACACTTCTGAGCAAAGAATGGCATTGGTACTGTTTTTCTGAAGGAGAACATGATTGTTTGGGAAATTATTCATACATCAGTCATGAGCACTAATTTCAACAGTTTGTTAAGAAATGCAATTTGCAGCACCTTAAATTTTGACTCCCTTTTTGCACATAGCTCTTAGTAGAGTAAGCTTTCAGTAACTTCCAGCGTCGTTGAAATTAATAGGAATGTACAGGAAGTGCTTAATGTATTGCAGAAAACCTTGCAAATCTTTTCACTTGAATTCTAAAAATTATTTTTTTGTCCAGTTTACCACGTGTGTTTTTTTATTTTTTTTGCAGATTAAGATAATTTAATGATAAATTGCAGAAATCAGATGCTTTCTTCAGTGTTTGCTCATTAAAAATTGTATAAGTATGAAATTTTATTGACTGATTTAATAAAAGTACATGTCAAAGCTGCAAATCTAACAGTTTTCTAAAAGAACATTTCACTGGAAATCAAGGCTCAGCATCAAAACCATGAAGCTTCTCTGAGTGACCTAGAGTCTTTGATGAACAACCACCAAGTCTTCCTGATCTGCAGATTTTCCAGTTAATCCACAGAGTAAGTCTGAATACTGAATAAATGCAAGAACTCATCATCTGCGAAATCATAGCAGAAAAAGAGTAAATTATTCATTGCAAATTGTTTACTTAGCAGAACTTCACCATTTCTAGAGTGAGGCTTTGTGGAAATTCAGGTTGCTGACTCAGTCAACTTAGAGCTAAATGATAAACCTTCCGAGAGAAGCCAAATCACATGCTTAGCTGAGATACTATTCTTAGATTAACAAATTAAGTAATTTATCTGAGGGCACTCATTCTTGACAATATTTGTTTGACCAAAAACTACTAAAAGAATACACTGGTCTAGCAATACTTGCTGTTAAACTTGGCATCCACACACGGACCTTTAGCAAGCTATTTGTGGCCCTTCATTACAAAATTTACTGCACAATACGTACTTCCATATCCTTCACATAAAGGACTGTACAGTAGTTTCAATAAAATTTGTGTGAAATGCTTTACAAAACTCAATCTTGGCAATAGAATTCCATCAGAAAGATCGAGTATCACAGTATTAGACTTTTATTTGCAAGGATTTTCCCTGTAAATGACTAAATCTTTATTCAGTTGAGAGACAACTCACTGTAAACAGTGTATTACTTCTGCATATATCACCTGTGATCAATAGGCTCCCTTTCTGCCTCAGCACTTGTTAATATTGTACACAGGTTTGATTAAATGTTTAAAAGCATTTTATAAGTGGCAGAATTAAAAAGAATGGACTCATTACCCAAACTATTCAGCTTTTAATGCAACACTAGAAAACATTTACTGGTGCTATATCATCTTAGGATGTGATCTAATCACATCTAATAACTTATGTCAGACTGCCCTTCATTAACATGTGGATAGGAGACACACAATCCAAGGGAACTCTAAATTTTCTGAAAGAGGTGGCACAGATGAGATCCCACCACATTGTCATTGATTGTCATTACACAATATTAACTAGAATTCCTTTTTATTAACTTTTTTGATTAGCTAGGTAGTTTTTGCTGTTGTATTTTTTCAATCTCCTTTGCTTGTCTGAGAAGTCAAAAGTTCCAGGTTTTCTACAGAAAAGTAACTAATGCCATAAGCATGCAAAATTTTATGGGCAGACCCACTCTTTGGGTCATCTAAGCGTTTGTGACAACCACAAGCATTTCCAGCTTGATTTAGGAAGTGTTTTTGTTGCTGGAGCCCACAGGGCAGGGAGTCAAAGGTCAGTGTTGAGACCAAAGTTTGCAATTTTTGTGATGTGCTATTGTTTATTGAAAGAAGGTGTAAACCCTTTAGTTATTTTTTCTGTCTGTTTGTCTTCAGGATTGTCCAAGTTTTGGCCAAACTGGCCACTCATGGCAACAGATGCTATCCTCCTGCCTCTCACTCCTAGGAGAGGAGGGGGAGGAGAGATAAAGAGATTTATGAGTTTAGAAGGAACTAAACTACTTTAATGAAATACTAATAATAAAATAAAAAGGAAATAATGAAATAGATACAATATATACAAAACCATATCAAGTTCCAAGGATAATGTCACCAGCAGGCACTGGGAAGACTGGACTCAGCAATGGATGGGAACTGGATTCTGAATCTGGAGTCAGGAACACACAGATTGCAATCAAAGCCAGATGAACAGACACGCTCCTCTTTGGACATCAGCCATTGAAGAAGAAGGGCTGACTCTGATTCCTCAGATTTAGTACTGAGCATGGGGCAGATGGGATGGAATACCCCTCTTGGTCAGTTTTTGGTCACCTGCCCTGTCTGCTTCTCCCTGCAGGTGGAAGTCCTCTATGCTTTTCTGTTTCTGATCCTCCCGTGAGGCAAATAATGAAATAAGCTGACCTTGGTTGTTATAGCCATATGTGTAAGTAAAAGCCTCTCTGCATACCGTTTCTTGGCATCAACTATAAACGTGGGTCTTATCACTGAGAGAACAAACAATTTTCTGCCCAATATGCTACCAATTTCAGAGAGTTAGAAGGGGCATAGCTAAGCAGTACAATTACTAAACAGAAAGTTGGTTCTATTTCACCTCAAACCAGGAGAAGGATGCACAGACACTGTACCCCAAGCATCCTGTAGAAGGAATTTTTGTTGTGGTCTGTGTTGCAGTGCTAAGAGCCTGGGTATGGCAGTTCTCTTGTCGCACTTTCAGTCTCTTGTCTCACTTTCAGAAACACCTCAAATCACACAATCATAAACTATATTTTCTGCAAGACTTTTGTCTCCTTCACTGCGTGGGCTGCATGATGCTTACTTAAAGAGCAGCTGTTTAACATTCCTTTTATCTTCAATTCTCAGAGTACAGCGCCATGCTGTGAGTACTCACAACTTCAATTTGACTTTACAAACCTGGATTAGTTTATCTTCAAGTTCACTGTGTAGGAGGTTGTTGTATCCCCATTTAGTGGAAAGGGAAATGAGGCACAAAGGGATTTAATTTAGAAGTTTCTGATACTAAGGCCCTGATTTGTTCAATATACATGGTATTAAGGAACACATCGCAGCACTGAAGCTCGTCCCTGTGGGTTTCAGCTGCAGCTATGATTGCTCCGTGGTCCATGGGTAGGAAGCTGACTTTATGGACTTGGTTCAGAAGTATCAAAAATCCTGTGGCAGAAGGAGAGACAGAAACAGTTTTCTAAGGCAACACTGAAAGATCTTTGGGATGAAACTTTTTTTCTCTTAATGGAGGCCTCTGGGTACATTAGAAAGACTTTTTCAGTTTGATTGTAAACAAGATCAGACCATACTTAATTCAGTTTGGCAAATCAGTTAAATGACTTTTCTGTCACACAGCCTCTTATTTGACTTAACAATTAATCATATCAATACGGAGATTGCACATTAAAATATTATTGCTAAACCTGGCAAAAAAGCTCAGCTTGGCTTTGCCTCTGAGGCTGGCATTTTAAAGGGAACAGACTCTTTACTTTGCCAGCTCCAACAAACCCAATGCCACTGCCAGAGGCAAACAGCTATTACAGATTATTCTTTACCCTAGCCTTCCCTCTAAACATCTGCTTTTCCTTCATGGTTTGTCCCAGTTGCCCTTACTTTACCTTCTATCTTTAAAAAAAGCAAAACTAACCTAAACTGGAAGACACTTGCTGCATTGTTGTCCCAATCTATATTTTTCCCCATATCCATTTTCTACTTTTTGTTCCTTCAGCATTTTAGACTGAAGGCTCCTTTCAATGTGCTGAACCAGTGCCAGGAACCAAAGTCACTGGAGTACAGGACAGAAAAATACTCAGCTGTAGTGACTGTCTCTTTCGGTCTGGTATCGACATTTTCAGGAATGCCCAATTTCATTTATCTAAGGCCTGGACCAAAGGGACCTGACTCCACTGCCCTTTGAGTATGCTCTTTGCAACCTGTAATTTTTGTGTGCGCAAAGAAGCTGAAGCAAAGAAAGCAAAGAAAGAATGTGAGGAGGTATAGCTGCTAGATTAAAGTGGTGTGACTTCTCAGACCCAAAACCAAAGGTCAAAAGGCAGGCATTTTTTCAATAGGGGTAGCAAAATGCATTTTTTTAACACAAACCCCATATTGTCTGCCAAATACTAAAAGATCAAGGAAAAGTTACAAGGATTATTGTTTTCCAGTTTCATCTTTTTTATTATCATCCTCATCTCTCCTAGCTGAACCAGACGTTACTTTCTTCCCGGCCTTCTCTGTAGTCCTGGCCACCAGCAAGAGCAGATCTGAAATGAAAGGTTCAAGCCAGAAGTAAAGATGAATACCTATATGTCAGTAGGGGCTCTCATTCCACCTCCTTTGTGCAAGGTCAGACCCTCTCAGCTGTATCCATTTAGGACACTATAGAGACATGGAGTTTTTTGCTATTTCCCAGATCATTGTTATTCTCAGCCCACATGATTCATCCTCTGAATGTTGAAATGCTTATTTTCAATAATGAATATTCCAGTTACTGAGATAAACAGCTCTCATTTTACAGAATTATATAGAGAGCTTGGTTGCACATGCTTTATTTCCAAGTGCTTGCCAAGCACAGGGATGGCTGAATTTTACAGTTCAGAAGCCACGAATCAGGCCCTGAAAGTCAGGAGATTGCCTTTAAAATAATAGAATCTCAAAGAATAATCAGTGTTGGCATTTTTAATTTGCTGACTGGTTTCTAAGCCCTTGGGGATTATGTTTTCCCTTTGCAAATCCACAACGACAGAAACTTTGGAGTTTTTTTAATGAAAGAAGAGATAGGATAAGCACAGGGTAAAAAGTGAAGAGACCACAAGAGCTGACAAGACTGACAATGGCAGGCATGCTCTGCAAATACAGTGAGAGATGAGACTTGATTCCAGCCTTTGTGGCTTGCACAATACCTTCAGAATTCATGCTGGTCTCTACAGCAAGCACGATTCAGCATCAGAAGCCATCTGCAAAAAGTAGTGTTGGAAATTGGTCCCAAAATTTCTTAGGTTGTCTTTGCATGCAACAGAAGTAATTTTATTCTCTGATATCATATTAAAGATAATTTCTTTTTCTTTCTACTTCAGGAAATGATCAGAGATAGAAGGGAAAGGTAACTGCATGGCAGCGACCCTTGTTCTGTTCTCTACTTATATATTGTTGGCCACGGTAGGGTGCTTATCTGTAATAGAGCCCTCTTGGTTTCCAATGAGACTTTAAAGCCTGATGGGGAAGGGTATAGAAAAGTATGTAATAAAGTGTAGATTCTCCAGGTAACCATTTCCCTACTGCAGTTTTGTGCATGGAGCAGTGGTCATTCCTGTATTCATCAGGGTAGACTAGTCCTGCACTGACAGGCCTACAGCAGTCAATACTTTTGTGAATAATATGTTCTTTTGCCCACTAAAATATATCCTCCAACTTTTCTCTTTGGCATCTGTCGTTCCTTAGCTCCTTCATGTATTTATAGGTAAAATACTACAGGGCTGGAAAGGAGCTGGAACAGCACTAAAATTTCTTGTTCATGGGGAGTACGGTGTTCTCCATGATGTGTTGGGTATGAAAACATATCTGTGGAAGGGGAAGGGAAAGGAGTGAGAGAAGTAAGAAGGAGGGGGCCTTATGGATTTGGGTAGGGGACCATCTGACAACCAAGGTAGAAGATGGTAGGAAGGGAAGAAAGGAAATGAGTAGGGCTGGACATGGCAAATTACGTTTCAGTAGCAAGAGTGGCAGGGGTAGCCTTGAAATCAGTACATAAGAAGCAGGACCACTGAAGCCTAATCCCAGTTCTGCCATCTGTCCTCAGTGATGCTGAGGAAGTCACACTCATTTCTATGACTGTCTGTTCAGATGTGGAAAGGCGAATAACAGAATCACTCTACACATTTATATAAAGTCCTGGTGTGGGATTATCATCATTAGCACTATTTAATAAAGGTGCCACTTTCTGGCTTCTGTCATCAAAAATGTCAGTCCAAGAGCTATTTGGGAGCCAACATTGCTGCTTGAAGAGCTTCCCTTTGTTCTTGGTGTGTCAGCCAGTCTCATCAGCTCAATTCTGTTCTGTGTTGCTATGCAATGAAAAAGCCCAAACTGCCCCTTTACTGAAAGGGATATAACCATTTGACTGTTCCTTTACAGACTGCATGTGACCCTTTGGAGCACCCTCAGGAAATTATCTTTTGTAAATAGCAATAAGCTGTACCTTTTTTTCTTCTTTATTGTACAAGCATGGCACAAATCTGTAAGACTCTTGAAGTGTTGCATAGGTCAGCCTATTCTTTATGCTCAGTGAAAGAGCACCACTTCAATGTTACTCATTTTTATTGTAGTCAAAGTGGTTCTATGTACTTGACATACACCAACGATTATGATCCTTTCCAGAGAAGCTGCATGGACAATGTACAAAGTAGAGAAGGCAAGCAATATGGAAATACATAACAACCTGTACTGTTTTGCTTTATTTTTGTAAACAGAACGGTAATTAGAAGAGTGCGTGCAATAAACACCTTGAATTGAGCCACCCTTAAATGTCCTTCCATTATATTTAGANAAAAAAAAAAAAAAAGCAGGTCTGCAGGGAAGCTGAGGGACTTGGATGTGGAAAAAATCTGGCATGTCATTATGTCAAGGTTTCTAGTATTACCTAGAACTTTATTTTCAGCTCAGGGGAATAAACTTTCCAACTGGATAAATAATAACCTCAAAAAGGCAGTAGATAAAACATAATACAAAGTATAAGATAGGAGAAGAGATCAGCAAAATAACCTCTGGCTTTCAAGTCTAAGAGTGTAATGACAATACAAGCATTGTCAAAAGTCAGTCAAGCTCAGTTACACTTTGGAAATGTTTAAAATATATATACTGAAAAGTACAAGCTGCGAGACCTGAATATACTCAAATCAGAGGGCTTGACTGCAAGATTTGACATCCGAGATAAAAAGCATAGTAGCAAGTATTGGAATGTATCTATTTTCTGTGTGGTACCAAGCATTTAAAAAATGGTTAACTTACCTGTATTCAAGAAGGCATCAATGTATTTGGAGGGCTTTTTAGTCTCCCTCCTTTTAGTGTAAGCCTTTACAACTAATTTTTAGGGAAAGACTAGTTCCTTAAAAAATGGAGGCAAATGTAAAGAAATTGAAACACATTTTCTCAAAGGGTAGCTTATGTCCACCTCACGTTTGCCTTTGATTTGAAGATAAAGAAATTGTGAAGATACAATCCCTCTAAACTTCAGTAGACCATCCAGAAGTCTGACAGACTGGAAATGATAATAAATTCAGGAACACTGGTATTAGCGCTCAGTAAGACAAGTGAAGACTAGAGGCTATAGAGAGACTAGAAGAGTTTTTCACCACTGTCTATAAATGTGTATTTGGTACACAAGGGAAGGAAAGGTGGAGTACTATTTTACCCAAAGATAACATGGAAACTTAGCAGATAATTCTTAGCTCCTTAAAGAAATCTAGATTGGGAAGAGTCTTTTGGTCAAAAAAAGTGGAAAATATCCATTCTTCAGAGGTGGAAATTTATCACTTGTTGACAGGGATTACATGGTGTCACTATGTGCAAAAATAGGGAATGGGCTTGGTATTTCTGAAGGTCCTTTTGTATTCAGTTCTCCTTCCCCACACAAACCTCTACAATCTCCGCTCAAGTTAGTGCCCTTCAAGGAAGTTGGAAAGGAAGGCTTTTTTTTCCATTGATTTGGTTGTGATGCAACCATTGTTGTGGTTCGGAAAAGCATAGAAGAAAGTCCCCTTTCCCAGAATGGCACAGTTGGGTCCTGCCCTCCTAAAAGTCTCCTAATTCTTTTCCAGTCTTCCAAGCACTACTCGCAGGAAATGACAGTAGTTCTCATCTCTTGTCCTCTGTCAAGAGCTTCAAGAGTTGCATTATTGTTTGTAATCTGACATTACAAACTCATCACAACTCTGGATATGCGCAACTATTTCTCTCTTTAGGAAGAAATACAGACCTTGTGGGGTGAAAACAAAAACTAGCCCGGGGCAATGAATAGTGGAGTGGAGCCCTCAAGCTTCTAGAGTCCTCATATATGCATGCACTGGAAATAATTAGTTTATTACAAGCTGATGAGCTAATTTAGGCTGTAACTGCCTTGTTTCTTTCCGGAGCGGGCTGCCATTTCTTCTCTGGACCACCAGATGCCAGACTTTTACTGCAAAACTCCAGCCCTTTGCCTGCACAATGGAAAGAAATGTTTATACTCTTACCTTTCCATGAATGCCTTCAGTTTCACTTTCTCTGAAATGCTTGTAAGCCTTCTAAGCAGAGCACTTTGTACTAATTTCTAAGCATGTACTGTAACTCTTTAAGATCATTTGTAAACTAATTACAGGTGTTTACTGAGAAACAGCCTCTTTATAAACTAGTGGCTGCTGTGGCAAGACGGTGACTTGAATATCCTAACTCAAAATCATAATGAAAAAGCACAGCTGAAATGCACAAAAGGAATATGATAACACCTGGTAGACAGCAAGTCTACAGCAAGACAGAAGCAGCAAAATGTTTAAATTCAATAGCTCAAAATCAATTGCATTTGACACCTTAACTGTCAGGTAAACAAACAACAAAATATTTACAGCCTCTCTTATCTGCAGAAATGTTCTTACTGTTTAGCCTCATGTTTTTTTTAGTAGTTCAAGATGTAACTCTTTCATAATTTTCCTTTCTAATACACATATTTTATCTAAATTTGACAGTTTACAAATGTACCTACTTATGTTTGATTAATTCTGAAATTCAATTATGCAGTTATATTGTTCCTATTAGAATTATTAACATGCTCATTCCTATTGCAAAATATATTATTTTAACAAACCATGCATTGTTTTATAAAATGTAGAAATACTGAATTAATTTGTAATTAATTGATTGTTTAGTGCAGAATGAAAATACTGAACTATGAATCATCCACACTGGGCCAAAGAAAAAGTGCATTGTGCCATAAAGAAGAAGAAACATACCCAAGCACACACACAAATAAAAGAAGTACAATTTTGGGAAAAATAAAGCATTGGAAATGCAGCAGTTTAGATAAACTGGCACATTATTTTGCTACAAGCAACAGCAATACTATTTTTTTTTTCAAAGTTGCTTTTCCCTATTTTAGGGGAATATAAAATTGTAAACTGTAGAATTATTTTAATAGCAATTATTGAAATTGTAGAATTATTTCTTTTATTGCCTCATCCCAAGGGTATATAACACAACGCTTCATCAGTGTGATATCAATTGATAAAGCTTTCAAAAGTAAATCTCGCAGATTAAAAACATACCAATATATTTGAAATAAATTTATGTTTTCCTGTACATTCCTTCCCTATATAAAGGCAAAGAGTATGCAAATCCCGTAAGACGTTAATAAAATATTCTGACAGTTAAAGCAAAGGCTTTCATTAATAATTAAAATACAAATGATGACAGAACACAATGCTTTATTCTATCATGAAATGATGTTGGTCTACAATTACAATAACACTGGTTCTCAATTTTGCATTATTTTGTGGAAATTAAATAGGAAAAGACAATGCAATATTGTTTGGGTACCGGCAAAGAGAGCAAAGTAATATGAAATATTTACCATAAAGGCTTCTTCGAAAGTATATGGATTATTGACATAAACAAATTAAAAATATTTCCATTTTCACAGTTCAACTGTCATTAAAACTTTGAATTCAATTGCTCTCTTAGAGTAAAAATATTAAATACAAGACAATACGATATATAGCAGAGTAGTCCAGAGGCTTTTTTTTTCATCATTCCTCGGTGTAGAATCAGGATTTATTTGAACTTGACTGAATCACCCACGGGTAGCAGAAATCACTATTTGTTCTTGATTCAAGAAGAGTCTTTTTCTTGACATGATAATGTCAAAAAGTTTCATAATGATAGTTTATGATGTCATTATAATTCGTCTCCATTCTTTAAAAACAGAGCATTAAGTCATTCCATTACACTGCCTTACTCTCAATCTTTCCCTTTTGCTAAAAAATTGACATATTTATCATTGATTTTCCAGCAGATGTTGTACTGGATGCCCTTTTTAAAAAAGTACCTCAGTTAATCTGACCTCTCTTAATGATTACTCACATATTCTTTAGTAAGTGAAAAAAACTTTTCTTTCACAGATAGTAGGTACTTAATCCTCATTATTGAGAATATGCTGAAACCTTGAATACTTGTCAAAGATTCATTTTATAATCCTGACTTTGGTTTGCCATCAGTGATTTACACAGGGGCTGCGCTTGCAATAATTGATTCATTCCATACTTAAGGTCTACTGCTGTCATTAAAATGACAGTACAACACTTGATGTTGCAATTTAGATTTACTTTAAAGGAGGCTTACTTCTCTCCTGGAAATAAATGGTATTGAAACCTATGAAAAAATTTTGTGTGTCAAAATAAAATAACAATAATTTAATTTTTATTCTCAAAGTATTCCACTGGAAACATAGATAAAACACGAGCTAGCTTTAGTGATGGTTGATGGAAGTTTAACCCACAACTGCACGAACAATATATTTGTTCCTTTTTTCTTACTCTGTTTTGGTTCAAAGATCACTTTTTAAATCACTTTAAAAACCTGCCTCTGATTTAAGATTTAAGGTACAGCTCCTATAATTATTTGGCCTCTCAGATGCCCATTGATGCTGAGATTTTATAATACAGCAGTAATTTGGGACTGTCAGTGACAATGCCACACGTAAAAGGATATGCACGTTTACAGTTACTCCAGATAAAACTATACAGGCTGCTTTCTCCCAGCATGTGTTGTCTCTTCTGAAAAACAGACCCCAATGAAAAGTGTTTAACTGATTCCTTACACTGACACTGTGACATGCAGCTTTCATTTTCTTGAGTGTGTTTGACGAGGGGATTAACTAAGTGCTAAGGTACTGTAGATCCCTCTAAAGGACATGGCAGTGTTTTCCCCATAGTTTTGTGAAGCTGTTGAGGAAAGAATTCCCTGTGAATGCACTAATTATTACCCAGCAAACTACAGTTTGAAGTTAAAATTCCTAGCTAATAGAGACAAAAAAATAAAAGGTTAAAAATGAAAAAAAACCCAACCTTTTCTACAGCTCTTCCAGTAATATCATGTCATGTTAATTTTAATGAAGCTTCATTAAAGTTCTCAGATAAGTAAGAGAGATAATTGTCGTTCATTAACATTGTGGTTCTACCCACAGTTGAAAAACATGCTGTGAAATATTACTAAGGAGAAAGATTCAAGTATGACTGAGACGGAAGGAGACAGTGTGAAAGAATTAATTAAGCCACAAAAACTGCATCACTGATAGTTTAGTAAACTACCGGGAGACAAGAAAAAATTAAGTTACAGTGAAATAGTATCCTTTCCAACCTTGATGTGCCTCAGTAGTAGACCACATGCAAAAGCAAGAAGTCACTTAGGACCGAATTCTGAGCATAACAGCAGCTCACACTCCTCCCACCGAGCTCTCTCTGTCTTCTGCAGTTACTCAAGGACAGAGCAGGGTCTTCATCATTTAGGGCATCTTTTGCAGTGTGGTTAAAGAGAATAATTTGGCCCTGATTGAAAGATCATTCTTAATTTGGGAGAGCTAAATTTAGCTCTGAATGTGCCATAACACAGTTTTCTGCTGTGATAAAATTTGCTTTGTTTCCACTACTGTCAAATCAGGCATGTAAAAGAAAAAATACAACTATCTCAGTGGTTTCACAAATATTATCTTGAGTTTGTTCCATTGTTCTAAGAGTCAATTAGACTAATAGTATTGATGTAATAGGAAGAATTCAATTGGTTATTTTGTTGTTTTGACTGCATACTGATTTTTGTCTGTTTGTGCAACATGCATTCTATAATATAGTATCCTTCTTACCTTAAGGACTGTTGTGCTGTACATCTATATGGAAAACATATTTAAATAACTTATTTTTTCCCTGTACCCGACTAGGCAATTCACCAGATTTCTTATTAAAGTTAAATACAGAAGCCTGGTTGAATTACTGTTAGATAAAAACAGTTGGATAAATTTTAACTGCAATTGCATCTTTGAACAAATTTGCTATGTGCACTTATACACAGTCATGTAAGTACGCAGCCTCCAGAAGCAGGTCTTGCATCTGAAGTTTCAGCAAGGAAGAAAACATCAAAGTTATAATTGCTCATGAAGACTAGTCTATAACATAAATAATCACTATTGTTAGGGGTGCAGGGAGAGTGCTTAATTACTGCGATGCATTATCATTCTTCACTTAAAATCCACAATATCAGATATTTCTTCTGTAAAAATAACCTCTAACTAAACCACCTGGATTCGGTGGATTTACATGATTTTGGTGATTTACCTAAATACTTCTCTTTAAATTTGTTCGTTTCTAAAACAGAGATAAAAAGTTGCAAGTAGCACATCTCATTAGTTGCAGAACTAAAAGACCCTACATAACAGGGCAAATCAATTTATTGAAGGAACTGATAATCAAGAAAAATAAGTGTTTTGACAGTATGTTCCTCAAGTCATTGAATTTCATTTAAGGAATCTTCTAAAGAAATCTGCTAATTTGGAATAGATGCTCTCTTAATTCAGTGAAAATTCCAAATTGTTTATTTTTCGTGAATTTTAAGCATTCCATGGGTGAAAATTAAAATAATTTTGTGGCAATATAGATTTATAGCAAATGCTCCTAAAGTGTGCAGTAGATTAGATTAAAAAAATAATATGAAATGCAGCCACAAATGAACTGATTACAATTACCCTTTGCATTTTTGCAATTAAATCCATAAGTAGAAAACATAGCTGTAATTTCATTCTCTAGGAGATGCTTAGCTAACTTGCAGTTAAAAACGACAATAATCCACTGCTTTTTCACTGGAGCCCTTTGCTTTTTTGACCTCAGAAATATCCGTAGGAAATCTGCACTGGGGTGTTGCATGCAGTGTTAGAAGCATACTCTACCAACTATTGTAAAAAAAAAAAAGATATGCATGTTATAGGGAAGTTTGGGGTTGTTTTGTCTGTTTACTAGCAGCTGAAACAGTCCTTTGCTGTGCATAACAGCTGAGGTGTGTGTTTTGTTTAAAAGCATCCAATGTCTTTTAAAAATGTATTATTTTGTGCCTGGAATACACTCAAAACTCTGTGTGTGTGTCTGTGTGTGTGTGAGCGCATGCAGGGGGCTGCGTGGTACTTGTCTGTGTTTCTGTAACTATTGTTTGGAGAAGACGAATAGTTCCTCCTGCCCCACAGGGTGGTTTGATGAGTGAAACATTTTCCAAAAAAAATGGGAGATGGCAAGAGGAGAGGGACTCTTTGCTACTGGCAAATAGCCTCCAGATCCTAAAAGTTAGAAGATTATCGCTGTAGGAACAAAGATGCTATGCAGTGAGATGAGATACAAGATACACTGTATTGGTCATAAATCACGAAGCAGCTGAACAAATCTGCACATAAGGAAAATAGCACTCTAATTTTCTGTTGAAAACCCAGACAGTGTTCTCACCTTGCGTTTCACTGGTGCTGCTCTGCAAAGGAGAAGAAAACTGATTAACAAATTGTTAATCCAATAATTGTAACAAATAATTAGCTTTATAATAATTAGACAGAGAAGCATATAGAATAAGAATTAAATCAAATCTGAACTCTCTCTCCTCCCTCCCAATCATGTTCACGACTATTTGTTTAAAAATATCTTTTATATTAGATGCTAGACAGTGTTTTCTTCTTTTTGCATTGAAACATTTGAAATAAATAAATTGTAAATCTAATATGATTGTGAATTAAACACTCAATAAGAATAGCAAGGCCAAGACGTTTTCTTTGACCTTCCTTTCTTCTCATTATTCCTTCCTCAGGACATTCACCCCTTGTTGTGACCCTTGGTAATTTCTCTTTTATTATAAATTGTTAATATAAAAATGCTGTGGCTCATGAAGCTTCAGGTATGAAAATGCTATTCATGTCAGAAATAAAATCAGATTGACATGCTAGAAGAAAATGCTCTTAAAACTGGTGAATATTCAGCTCTGGATAGGATTCCCTGCTGGTTAGACCATTTCGCCTTAATATATTTCTTAAGTGTTTGTCAGCTAGAGCATCTGCTCTTGCAGTTTTAAGGCTTATTATGAATGTTGCTTAAAAAAAATGACTTTACATTTCAAACATTATGTGGACATTTGCACTTATATTGAAACCACATAATGTGACTCAAAACTAAGAAGAGTGTAAAATGTTTAAAGTAGAAATAAACTAAATATGGCTTGTTTGACCAAAGGGGACAGCACTACCTGGCATGGAAGCTGTCTTACAACCCTGGCTGGATGAACTACACTGGCAATGCCTCTGGTACCTGGAGAGATGTCCATAGCATAAGATAAAAAGGAACGTATTGCCTCAATTGGAGCCTGGTTCTCTTATTTGGGGCTCAGAGGGCTGAGACTTCTTGTTCTGTAAATCCTCTTTCAGCCACTTGTTTGTAACACCACCACCCCCCCGTCCCTCCTGCTGAGACTGGCCAAACTTGCCAGGGGTGCAGATCCTGCTTCAACGGGCTGAGTCTGGGGGAGAGCCGCTTGTGGGTGCCCGCCCTTCTCACCTCTAAAAGAAACCACTTTGGAGTCTCCCCTCATTTGCATGGAGAGATTTAATTTCCATCCCTTAAATATGACGAATTACTGAGATTTCCTTCAGTTAACGCTTTTAACAGCTCCCAATAAACTTCATTAATCAGGCCAGCTCTAGGCCCAACGTGCAGCCTGGAAGCAGCTAATTTGCCTGATGAGCCCGCGACTTTAGTGAATAAACAGGTGGATAAGCCGAGGGTTTTATGGCCTTAATTACACTCTAATCAGTTCAGCACTTGGCGGGCAAAAGGGAAGAGGGGAAAAAGGAGGTGGCAGCAGCAAGAGCATCAGCAGCTGCCACTTCTCAGCCCTTCCCTTCTCTTCCCTTGTCAGCTCTGCTCTCGGCTTCACCCTCTCGTCTCTTGCTTTTCTTTTCCAGTGTTTGCCCCTTTCTTCCTCCTCTGTTGTCTTTTTCCTTTTTCTCCTATCTTTCCACCCTCCTGCTCCCTTCTCACTAAAATCAACATCTGATAGAGAGGCTGTTTTGTTCTTTTTCTCCTGCTACTTGGCTGCCTCCCCTTTCCCCCTCTCTCTCTCTCTCTTTTTT
>VXBW01001986.1:459004-503714 GCA_013400375.1 Thinocorus orbignyianus | reverse complement strand
TAATTATGTTTTTCACAGTGTGGGTAGGGATGGTGGTAGGCTTTGGGAGGCAGAGGATGCTCCCGGCTCTCCCAGCCGGACCTGCCGCAGAGTGTCACCCCAGCTCCCCGCTCCTGGGAGGATGGCACAGGCGGGAGCCGGGGTAAGGCTGGCCGGCAGGATGCTACCGCAGCCCCTTAAGCAGCCCATGGGGAGGGAGAAGCCTCCCTTACCTCCCCCTTCTCTCAACCTGCGGGGATGGGGGAATCTGCTGCTTCCCCGCTCGCAGCATCGCACTCCCGAACGGCGGCGGCGGCGAGGGACCGGGAGGGAGGGAGCGAGGGAGGGATGCGGCGGTGGGGGGATGAATGGCTGCGATGGGTACTCCCGGGGCAGGATCCCCCAACCCCGGGGCAGGACCCCCGGGAGGCGGCGAGGCTCCGGCTGGTCCCTCCNNNCCGGCTGGTCCCTCCGAGCCGATCCCAGCCGAAAGCGGCTTGTCCTGGGAGCTGTGGGGGTCTGCCCTGCCCCAGCTCCTGTATTTTTTTTCACCATCCTGCTCAAAATCCACAGCTCTAAGAGCCCTAACTGGAGACACGCCATCACAGAGCAGAACTCTTTTGGTAGCCAAGGTCTGGCATTTACCTGTTGGGATTTTTGTTAAAAGTTTTGTCCTTCAGTAACAGCAACCCCCAGCATCAAAACCAAAAATGTCTCCATCTGCAGCCACTGAATGTACTTGGGGCATTAAAAAAAAAAAAAAAGAAAAGAAAAAGCTGTTTAAAAGGAAACTGTGGTTCATGCCTGACAGAGGGAAAACCCAGCTTAAAAAAAATAAAAAATCAAAGTCATCACTGCTGCTTGCAAATGAACGCTGAACCATTCACTGGCTGTAAAAACTGGCCACAGAAGTTCTTGGAAGCAAATACATTTTTCCTTTCCAAAAACTTATCATGAGAAGGATTTGTTTGAGCATTTTATCTCAGCTGTCAGAGACATATTAAAAGAATAGAATATTGTATTCTCCAGTGCCCCCTTTTTAATACAGTTTTTTATCCTGTAAGTGTAACAATATTGAGACTTAAAAAAATGAACTGTCACAAAAGGAAAATGGATTTCATCTTTGTCTATCTGTTTTCAAAGGGATTAAAACATTCCTAATATTTTTCAGGCTGTGATTTTCACTTGAAATTTACATGAGTGTCTTTATGATGTGTCCTATTTATTTTGTTTTTAACTGCATTAATTAACATTTTTTCGTAGCTTTTTAATAGATATCTGTAGTGTATGATTCAGTTTCAGTTTAAAAAAACCTTGATTGACAAGACTAGCATATATTAACTGTTACATATTTTTATAATATAAACCACAGTGCATTCTTTTCAGATTAATGCAGAAAGCATTTCTTTTAGACAAGACAACATTTCCTGCTTAAATTAATTTTTAAATCAGAGAATTTATTTGGTCATCTTTTAACTGGAGTTACTTAGAGTTTTTTTGACCAAACATAATTATGAGGAATTGACTCTTAAAATTAGCAATGTAAAGGATACTTCTGGAGAAAGTTATACAATGACCTGTCTTTTCATTTCCAGTGGTTTATGGCTCTAAGATTCTGGGGTGTATTTGGTGCTAAGATTTTTTTCGTGTGTGCTGTTACAATAAAGTGAAATCTTGACACTTATTCTACAATATAAGGGAGAAGAAATGGATGGCAAAGTTTTTGCTTACTGTATCCGGATTAAATTACCTGCCCCTTAATATAATTACATTGTGTATGGTTATGTTGCCTTGATGGAATTTGGGATCACACTATCCTGTAGTTCATTTCTAAGTCTGCATATTGCATTCCTGTCCAATAATTGAAGCAAATTAAGATATTTTTTAAAACGTGTGAGAATTTCCCCACCCCANCCCCCGCCCGCCCCAAATTCTGCAAATTCTCAAAGTGGCCCTGGAGAAATACAAATGCACAAAGCGAGAGGCGAAGCCGGGCCTGTGTTCAGCACTCCATCATTCCTTGTCACAGGTGCAGCCACTATGCATTATCCTGCCGTGATTGATAGAGTGGGTTTGTGCAGACTGGGGGAGCTGGGCACGGCTCAGATGGGGCCCTGTCCTTCTGGCTCCATTTCGTACTACCTGTAGGGAAAAGGAAAACTTTGATGGGATTTGCAGTTTGGGGGTGGTCAGAAATTTTACTTCTTTGCCTATGATGTAAAGGTCATATTCCCTAAAAGTTAAATGTTGCTTCTAGCTTTACATTGAAATGATCCAGGAAGCAGATGAAAGGAGGGCAAATCCTGCTTGTGTGAGTAATATCACAATAAAAAAGCAGTTCTCAGGTTATCAAGTTTGTTTCTTTGTTTTAATTGAGAATGTATGCAGTGAACTCAAAGAATTTCCCTTATCTTTTGGCTCATTTGTTTATCAGAAGGAGCTGACAGAAGGTCCACACTTTTGGTGCATCACTGCCCTTTTCAAGATAAATTTGGTGTCAGTGTTACTGGTCAGAAAAATAGAATAAAATATACCTAAAGTAGACTGTTACAAGTGAAATCAAAACATGATAAAATTCTATTCCTGGTATATAACAAGCGACCAGAAAGTTTACTTAAAGGAGGTATTATTGCTGTAGGATATAATGTAATGGTTTATGCAGTTAGAATCTTTGTCACACTTTTGTTCAGCTGGGAAGAAGAGTTTAGGTTTCTTTGCCTATGATCATTCAAGATCTTGACTAATTAATGTAAGATCAAAGATGACAAATATCTCACTAGTGTTATGTAAAACTAAAATATCCTCCAGTTCCTTCATTTCTTCCTGAAATGGCCAAAGGCAAAATAATTTGCATAAAAGGTCTCCAGTTTTAAAATGTAAAATCTCTTTCACTGGGGCTTTTATGTGATCCCTAAAGATTTCTACAGATGTTTACAAACTTAATCAAAATGAGCATATAAATATTATTTCAAGTGATTCTAGGGGTAAATAGAGCTTTGCTTTGGTTTAAAGTATTAACAAACTACAATAATACAGAATGTCTTTTTAAAAAAGTGCTTTTTGAGTTCACATCTACATTTACAGTAATTATTTGCTGGAAGGGGTCACTCTCAAATACTAATTGATGAATCCTAATTTATCATCCTGTAAACTCTCCACCTCCTCCATTTTATTTCTGTGGGCAAAACTGCCCTGAAATAGGAAAGCAAGGAAGCTGTGTATTTTACATCAGTAAAAGACATTTTGACAATTACTTTCTACTACAAATTGCTTTAAAAATAATTTCAGTGTATTTTTCTGTGGGTTTGTTTGGTTTTTGTTTTGTTTGTTTGTGTTTTTTTTTTTTTTTAAATACTGATAACAAACAAGCAGGTTAAATAAATCAGCACCCAATTTAGACCATCCTGTGCTACAGTTTGTGCATTTAAATAATTTGCAGGAAGTTTTAGAGACTGTGCCAAACCAGCAAGTGTGTGCGTGCTTACATGCTCTTTTGGAAATTTTGGAAAGATCATTTTTGTTTTTCATGAATATTTTAGGTAAGAAAGGAATATTTACTATGCTATATCTCAGGTCTTTTGAATGGAGAAGAAAAATATCAACCTACTTGTTGTTGATGCCCCATCCCTGGAAGTGTTTAAGGCCAGGCTGGATGGGGCTTTGAGCAACCTGCTCTAGGGAGAGGTGTCCCTGCCCATGGCAAGGGGGTTGGAACTTGATGATCTTTAAGGTCCCTTCCAACTCTAACCATTCTATGATTCTATGATTCTATGATATATTTGCATACGGACACTGATTTATGTATAACATGCTTGTACAAATGCGTTTCACTATTGATTTTTTTAAATTTGAAGTTGAGATAGCAAGATCATTCAAAACTTCATTTCTTTCCTTGCCTCTTGCCTATCTCACAGTATTTTGGAATATATTCCCCTTTAGAATTTACTTCAGATTTAAACCCTGTCTTCACAAGTGTATTATACCTAAACATGTAAAAATGTGAAGCAGCTACTTAAAAAATACTTACCGCTTTAGGATAATTAACATCACCCTGGAGTAGTACATCATAGCTATTTCAGTGAGCCCTGCCTTACAGCTGCCACCAAGCAACAAGCAGTAGTTATAAAATGCTCACGTATCAGGATATTCCTTTAACACCTCATTTATTATCGTAACATGAAAAATGTCCCCTTCCATTTATTATGATATCACTGCATTAAGGGTCTTAGTCACAAAGAAATGATTTGTACAGGCACACATATGAAGGTGCAGTTTTCTTGTAAAACAGAGAGAATTTGTCTAATGAATTATCTCGATGCAAATTAAATGGATGTTTATTGAGAGGATGGCTGAAGTTGAAGAAATAGAGTTGTATGCGTAGGTAAAAGATAGCTTTGCTTAAATGAATAGCTAGAGGGTCATTGGTGTTCTTCTCTGTGTTTAATGTTTATTTTCTGTGAACAAACACAGGCAAAAACCAGCTATAAACAGAGATGAGAAACACAGAAAAACAGACACCCAGGCACAAACATGAGTGCAGGTTGACAGTTCATTGCCTTTATAAACATATGATAGACCCAGAGGCAAATCCAAAGCTGCCAACAAAACTACTAAATGAGTCTGCCAAAGAGCCAGATGCTGCAGCTGGAAAAGCGTTTTCATTGTCTTAGCAGCTGCACACCGCGTTTGCTATCCCAAAAGGAGAGGAAGGAACTGGGAGTATGGTTATCAACTAAATGGTACCCAGTTACACTTCTGTGTGTGTATGCTTGTTGCGTGCATATGTGGGTAATTATGACAACAACTACATTTACTAGGGAGAAAAATACATTCTTTTTAATTTTGTAGTGACTTCTTAAAGTTCCAACAGCAGAATTGTTGGGAGTTCATATTTTAAAAATACTTAAGATATCCGCTTCTGATGTTGTTTTAGCAGTTGTTAGTTGAGAAAGGAATGACAAACACACACCTAAGTGCTTTCAGGGATCCTCCCAAAGATATCCTTCCATCCCACATCCCCCTAGCCCCTACCCCATGCATGTGCGGTTTTGATTCAGGAAAACAAATCCAAGTAGTCCAAAAGTCTTTAGAACACAGTTTAATTACTACCAGGCTCAGAACAGTAACGCTCTAGCCTTCACTCGTGGGGCATTTCAAGAGAGCAAGGATGACTGGGAGAACTTGCCTGGCAGTGAGAGCATACGGCTTCATGGGGATGCAAGACCCAGCTTACCAGCTGCTTCAGTTAAATAACAAAAGGAAGCTGAGTAAATCTGACTCTGTGATGTAGTCATTTCACCTAGAATGAGAGGGAGGAAGATGAGCAGGAACTGGGGCAACCATCTCTGCTCTTCTGGTGAAGCAACCTGTGGTATACAGTTCCATGGTGCTCAGTCTAGCTCAAGTACTGGCTGTGCCCCCCTTCCTAGCAGGAGGTGGTACATATTTGAATTTACAGTGACTTGAAAGATAGATGTGTGCAATTTATAGAACTGCACACAATTATATTTATAGTCTTCTGGGAAACATGGTAGCTGAAGTGGTGCTTCCATTCTTTTTCTAAGAAGCTGAACAGATTTGTGCTCTGAACTAATGAAGAGGCTTTTGTATAAAATTGGAGATTGGAAAAGTATGTGCTAAAGCTTCCTTGTCTAGAAAATTACTTTTTTATCATTATAATGACCTGTCGTACTACTAAAGGGGTTTTTTTTCTTCCAAAAAAGTTCATCAGTCCTATAAAGGAAGGGACTAGAAGAAAAAAATCAATTGAAATCATTATTTCACAGGCCAGATATAATTTTAAATCTTAGCCTTTAAGTGGCTGTGTATCATTACATACTATTTGTATTATAAAAGTTATTAAAAATTATTAAAAATCCCAACCAACGAACTAATACTAAGTGTAGATCTCAGTTGGCAGACAGTGCAGATAGAGCCTATGTGTATCCATATGCAACTGCTTTTGTACGCAGTAGAATTGTGCATACATTTATAATATTATAAAGTGGAATCTGAAATAACGTGGCATACATCAGCTTTCAAATTTGTCTTGAGGAACAGAGAGGAAGCAAACTGGCTGCAAAGGAATAATTATTCATTTTCCTGCTCTCAGTTCTTACTGGAAAATGATAATGTTCTATATACAGCATAAGGAAGAGAAAAAGTTTTCTCTTTAAAATAATGGTGCACAGAGAACGTAAGTTCCACCATGGTTAGAGACAGCAAATCTCTAATGGAATATCCATGAGTGGTTAAAAGATAGTCAGTGAGAAAATGTTGTTTTCATCCTTTCACAAGACAATCCTTTTTTCTTTTTCTCCCCCCCCCGCCTTCTAAATTTAGTGGCTATTTCACATTTTGGGCTCCTAAGTCAGACGTGGATCATAAGAGTGGGTGCATAGAAGGGATTGAATTGCAGGCAGAACTGGGATAAAAGTGAAAGAAAAAAGAGAAGGCGATGTCCTACAAAGGAAGTTGCAAGACAGATAAAGAACTTCTGTTCAGCATTTGGTGGAATAGTTGTGTCTCCCAGAAGGCTGAGCAGGCTGGCTGATACATCCAGAGGGGACGGGTGTCAGGCTGGTGCAGGTGTCAGTGGTTGCCAGTGAGTGATTGCACCATCAGCCTCCTACCGTGATCCATCATGCGGGCCCAGCCGGTGAAGAATCACAGCCTCAGCAAGGTGCTGAGCCCAGCAACATATCATTAAACAAGGTTACCACCGGCAGATTTGTTCCCATGATCAATCTGGTCAATAACTGTTCCACCTCACTGTACATTTTCCCCCCTTAAAACATAAACAAGTATTATAAAAGTGGTGGCAAAACAGTGTAAACCTTTAAGAAGACTTCATTTCTCCAATGGCAAGCTGCAGGTTTCTCGTAAATCCCTTATAAATCATGAAACATAGCCCTTCCTACAGAAACTAATCCTCTGAGCTAATTCATATTATATTATTATAAGTTTTTTATTTCAGACTCGTTTTCTGCATGGATTCTTTTTTCTTTCTAATTTTTCACCCCAAACATGTATTTCTAATATGCATTAAGATGTGGTGTGCTTTGTAATACCTATGTCAGTGTAGAATCATCCACAAGCAACCTCCCAGAGGACAGAAATAAAACACTCACTTCTGTTATTGTTTTGTTTTCATCCTGGTCTCTTGTATTAACCCTCTGTCAGGTCTGAACAGTCCTTCTCCCACCCAGGCTCACCCAGTATCCTTGCAATGTGCACACACATCCCCAATTACGAAGATCCCTGTGTTTGTATTCACCTGAAAGCAGAAACTTCCTCTGTATGCTCACAGGGCTACACATCTTTTCTGCTGCCATGGTGGGTCACAGACTCCTGGGCAGTAACTGGTGTATTCTGGAGTCCCCCAGCAGGTAGCCGCTCACCAAGAGAGTTATTGATACAGTCTTTGTACCATGCTTAAATAGGTGTGATATAAGAAGTGAGGGCCAAATCAGAGAGTTTTATAAACTCATAGGCAGATATGAATAAGCTGAATTTCTCCACAGCAGGCTACTGAGCTTTGGGAAAGAAGTAAGAGTCTATGGGGAAAAATGGATCTGCCATTCCTCCATCATCTCTTTTACTAACACAGGAAAAATGTACTGATGAGAAATACAGACACAGGAAGAGGTTGAGAAAAGAGTCTGCGTCTACAGTAAACAGCAGAGTAGACTGTAAGCCTGTGTCCTGTCTCTTTGGTAGCCACGACAGTGACTGCACAACAAGTAATCCTCCTCCTAACTATAGCCTGCAGAATTGCCTACACCCCTGTTTAAGAACTGACTGTTATGTCTTAGAGTGTTAGAAGGTAGATCACAGGTGGCATCAGTAAAGCTTGCTGTGCTCAGAAAGAAAAGTAAATCAAGTCCCTGTCCCATACAGATACAGAAAGTAGTAGTTGTCATGCTAATATCTAGTAGAGTTGGATTGTACAAGGATCATTTTTCCTTTTGGTTGTTGCCAGGTGTATTGAAAAGCTCAGCTGAAATGCTCTCTCTGGAAGAAATTTGCAGTTTTCTGCAGAAGAAAAAAAATCTCTTAGTTTTAACCTCAAATGTGATTTTTAAAACCATTTAGGTAAATGGGTACAGAAGGCTGGATGAACGCTTACTTATGTTGACTGCCCTGTTTTCTTTTTACCATCTTCCAATCCAAAGGCATAAGAAGCCAAAACAAACTTCTGCTGAAATAAAAATAATTCTGAGATGGCTGTTTCCTGTGGTTTGACTAAATAAGTTTTGAAGTCTTCCCATGTAGACAGGCCGGCCATGCCTGTGAATGAATGGCTGTTGCTAAACCTGTTTAACCTTCCTATCAACAAGGGTGAGACTGAGGGCTCAGGGGAAATGTGACACATGGTCCTCTCCTCTCCTTTGTACTTCAGGTCAAAAATTGCCTTGTGGACAATGTCAGCACTTACAGCCAGACCCGTAGTTCCCACAGCCTCCAAGCAGTTAACGCTCCATTGCAACTCCAGTAGCTCCTCAGCATTACAGGTAACTCAGTTTCAAAATTGATGCTTTCCCAAGTAGCAAAAATTTATGCTCCTGTACAGGCCCCCAGATATCTCTGTCTTGCTATATAACTGTAGCTCAGAGTCTGCATCATAATGTTATGCTTGTAACAAAATGTTCCTACAGGCAAAAAGGATATATAAAACCAAGTTTTTATTGTTACTATAATTGAAATTTTAGCAATCTGATTGAAGTATTGTTATTAATCTATTAGTCCGGATTAATTCCTAGAGAAGTAGAAAAAGAGAAAGGGAAGGGAAGGGAAGGGAAGGAAAAAGGAAGGAAGGTAAGTGGAAAGAGAGGGAGAGAGAGAAGGAAGGAGGAAAGAAAGGGAACAAGGGAGGAAGGGAACACTACTATGCAGAAAAATTATCCATAATACAGTTAAATTGTTGTGCACATTTCCTAGTTGTACCCCTTTTCCTGGTGCTATGTTCACCCTTCCATTGCTCCTTTGGGTCCTAAGGCCAGTGGCTTCAGCCTGGTGTGTGCAGGGGTGTTGCGAGTCACCAACATCATGAGTCCTTCCTGGGGAGGAACAAGGTGTTAGTTGATGGTTTCTTCTGCCTCACTCAAGGATCCACTTGAGGTCACGTTTAAATGTTTGCTGAAATGCTTTTACACCTTGAGCTCAAACTCTGTATTACGTATGACTTTACTATATATGGTGTCTTTTATATTTGTTAGATACTATTTCTTTCCCTTTGGTACCCCTGAAACACATTCAGCACATCTCTAGGTCTATGTTTCTGTCAGTGACAGTTGGTGACAGAAGAGCTGTTCATAGCCTTGGGGTCTCCAGTGCCAAACTTGTGCCACTTATCTTATCATCCCACGCCTTCATCATCTTCACAGCGTCTTGTGTCCCCTACCCCTCAAGGCCTCTCTCCTGGCACACCAGACCTGTATTTCTCTTCACTTCTTCATTGTGTTAGAGTCCAAAGTATCTCATCCTGCACAGAAAAACTACTTGTTAGTTTTAACTAAATAAAACTTATGGTTGTATTATCCAAAAATAAGCCATAGTCAGTTGGTCACTTGAAATTCACTGTTACAGGTAGATCAAAAATAAACAAAGACCCAGGCAGGCAAAGAATTGCAGACAAAATAAGTCTGAGAAGCCTCAGTCCTGAGATCTTGCATAGTTGGTACAAAGCCTGTGGCTGGTACTATGATGCCAGCACTATATTACAAGGCTAGCATCTTCTGCTAAGATGTATGAAGCAGACATCTTGCCTTCCTGCAGGACGTGATGGAGTATATCCAAACTCTGAAGATACTAACCATTGGCCATTTCAGAAGAGTTCTATGCAAAAGGCAACAGAAGCCATGGAATAAGGTCTTGGCCCTAGGAAATCAGTGGAGATCACCACAGATTACAGGGAGTTGAGGATTTTGAACCTGGCTCCCTTTCAGGATTCAATGGTATTTAGACTTCAGCCTGGATGTTACTTAGTTGACTAATCCCTACCCAAAATGTTAGAGAAATTACCAGTCATACTGCAATAATTTTAGATGATTGAAAACATGGGTATATATCCAAATTTAGTCTGGCAGAACTATTATGAGATACTAGCTGTTCTCTAGGCTAACTCATAGCTGGATGGCCCATTAAAGTATCCATGAACCACCTTCTGTGTTTCTGGACAAGAAAACCAGAATTAGAATTTTTCCCATGTCTCCTGGTGCTTTCTTTGGTCCCGAAGTTTATGAAACTGACAAGAGGCTTGGGAGTATTATCACAATGTTTCTGTTATTTTGGTTTCAGAGGTTTGGGACATTTCATTTTGGAGTTCACTTCCCTAACATCAAAAGACATTTCACAGTATTCAATGTTTTACAATAGGTTAGATTACCTTCCAAATTGTTACTTTGGGTTACAGTTTAAAAGTGCATCATTTACTGCCAGCACTCACGCATTTGAGAGGAGCTTTTATATTATCATATTATGGAAATAAATTCACAGTGATAGAGGACTAATCAGTTGTGGGGTTTTTTTCCATGTTTGTTTGCTTGCTTTTTCATTTGCTTGCTTATTTGTTTAACCTACAGTGAATTCAGCTGTGGTAATCATTCCTGGTAAAGCTGGTATCAAGACCTCATCCACACAATCTGCCAATAATGGACTTCTAGCCTGTATTGATATATGCACTAGAGAATTGACTGCCTGCCTGGGTAGATAAGAACATGTATTGTTCTTCAGTGGGTGTAGTGCATTACTCTTTCCTGGCTAATGTGATCTCAGAATCCTTCTCAATAACACAATTCCACCAATCAAACCAGATGACAAAATATAAATTTTATGGAGTTGTAGTCCTCAATTCATAATCCTTTGTAAACGACAAATACAGATGAGTGAAGTTTCCCATAATGAAAAAAGCATAAAATTTCACAGTCAGCCAAGGTTCTCTTTTTGATGCATTTCTGATGTTCATTCTTTTGGTTTTTCTACAGATTTAATTTCCTTTTTCTGACAGTAATCCTGTGATTGTAGATCTAATTTTTCTGTTAGTTAGTAAAAAGTCCCAGAACTACTGAAGCTATTTAATGTAGTTAACACCTAGATGAGTTATGGCTTCAATACTGCATTGGTTGTAGTTTCCTGATAGTCACGGGTGGTTCTTACGGTACAGGAATATCAAAGATTGAAAGGAAGCCTGGAAATAAATAGCCAATAATCTTGTAAAAGTATTTAAAGAAAAGATTATGTTTACCCACATATCGTTACCAGCATTTTTTCTTTGTTAGTAATTAGAAGCTGAAGAGCATCATAATTTTTTACTAAAAATGTTTTTTTCATCATAGTTGTATGTACATTGCCCCACTATAAAGTTATTTCTACCTCTGCTTTCATAAGATTGGTGTCTATCTATTTGCGTCCAGATTCCAAAATGTCAATATACCTTCAATGCCACAAAAATAGGGAACTTCTTTATCTCATCCGCTAGAACATTATTCAAGGTCAGCCTAAAAATTTGTTATCATGTACTCAAAATAGTACGACTGCAATCCTAAATGCCCTGTGCTGTACACAGCCTGAATGCCCCACACCTTGGTCATATGCAGCCCATAGGTCAGAAATTCTGCAAAAATAATCCAATCCAGATATTAATCTCTGTAGAAATTTTGTATGAAAATCAACCAAGGAATTTTTCAGATTCTACTGGCATACGCTGCTCACTATTAATTTAAACCTCACAGAATGTAATACACTCTGCATGATACCTCATCAGAGTAATACTATGAGGAAGTGAGGGAAATTTACAAATAATGAACAACTGGAACCCCAAATTAACATTTACAATTATTTTCATGATTCTTTTTACTATACTTTCCCCCCCCCCAAAAAAAAGAAAAAGAAATATCATTTTTTGCAAGTGACTATATTATACCAGCATTTAAAATTTCTTTAAATTAAATCCTCATTGTAGTCACTGGAGAGCTCCTGAAAACTGAATGGAGCAATATAGTCAGTGGAATGGAGTGGCTGAGGAGGAATACTGCTGTTTATACTTGCTGTTTCACAGAACTTGTCCTTACCTTTCAATGGCAATAAGGTTACAAAGAAGCAGGACTGTGAAAGATGTCCTTCCCAAAGGTGGTATGTGGCTCCATGCCAGACTTTGTAGGCAACTGCATCCTGTTTGGAAATTGTTTCTCAATCAAAGCAAGCTACAGCCTCAAGTTCTTAAAAGAAGTAAAATCTACAGATGTTGTCTGCCAATGGCATTGAGAATTGTACCTACAAGAACCAAATCCACTCCAAATGGATTAATTGCAAGCGTAAGAACAGTGATCAGTCAGCTGCATATTATCAGTCGACCGCCATCGAGGTGACGTTTTGCTTTTTTTTCCTGAATCAAGACAATGTGTGGTAATAATTCTGAACAACTATTCTTTTTATTTCTTCACCCTCCTCCCCTGACTTCCAAAATGCCTTAAATTTGCTAGGATCTCCACAACATTTTTGCTCTGAGACACATTAACTCTCCTTCAATTCTCTTCACTGTTGTCACATCCAGGTTTAGTTAATAATTTTCGAAAATATCTTAACTTGCATGAAACATGCAAAGTGTCACAACATCATTTAGTCATACAAAAAAGTAACTGGAATATGAAAATCACAGTGTCTCTTCAGTGTTAGGGTTTTTTGGAGGGAAAATTATTAACCATGGCTGGCTTCAACACCCAAGATACATGAATTTTGAAGTTTTTGCAACAGCGAGACTGAAGAAGAAAAATAATGAAAAAATACTGAAACAAAATCTTTAGAACATTAGAAGATGAAAGTAGGAGAATAATTTCAACAGCTGAAATGTATTCTGCTAACAAAATAAATTCAAATCTATGCCTGCCCCTAGACAAACCTACAAATGTTTTAGAGTGGCATTCCATTTTTATAAAATGCTTTTCTATTCCCTTTTCCTATTTGTGGAAAAGAAATAGTCTAGAGTGAACAACGTATGCCTGTATGCCATAATAACACTTCAAGCAGATTTACCAGAATTTCCCATGGAGGGCATTTGCAATGCAATAGTGATATTCAGAATTCTGTGCCAGTACCTCTGAATTCCCATTTCAACCACAACTCAAATTCACATGGAATATGGACTGATCAAGAGAAAACAGTGAAACTGACTGCACACGGTGTTCTCTGTAGGGGTGAATAACCTGAATAGAAAGAGAATGCTGCATTTATCTTTCAGTTCTTTAATTTCTAGTAAATCATGATGTTAGGAGAACACTATTTTAAGAGTTAAACATGTTTTAAGTGAAATTTAAAAGGTCTGTAAAGGCAGATGGATAACATTTGCAGATGATATTAATGATAATAACCCAAAAATAAATTGGAACCTACTAATGAGGAATACATTTCTGAAGCAACTTTCCAGACCCAGTACCTATCTGTTCTTTACTTTCTGCCACGCTGCCGTCACATCATAGCACGTCATGGTTCTTGCTTATTTGGATGTCATTAATGTTAGTGGGCACTGTCTTTCTGGCCTTGCAATCGAAATAAAACTTAAAGCCTCATGACTGAAAGAAATACTGGTTCTCCCAGTGATATCAGGGCACACATTTTCACAGAAATAACTGGTTATTCCTGCTTCAATATTTTGCTAGAGTCAGTTCAGTATATTAAAATAACATGCAATGTTGATGTCCAAGGTAGATGAGGGATTATTCTCACAGATGCCAGCTGCTATGACATGAAGTGGCTCCTGGCAGACTGAAGTCCAAATGAGAGGAGTCCTGGACTGCTTGTGAGAAAAGGAGATGAAAATAAGTTGACCTTCACATTGAGCAGAGAAGGGCTAGGGGCCATGAGCAATAGGTAAATCCAGAAAAATTCATAGATAAATCTAGAAAGTTTAATAGATAAACACAGAAAATTTTGGTGAGTTCACTGATTATTTATATCCAGTTGATCTGTATTTGAAAAAGAAAGACCCTGCTTAACATGAAAGATAGCTAAATTTTACCATATGGATATGCTGAGTGTATTCCTAGAGCACAATAATTTGTTGTGAGGGAAAAAAATGTTTCTGTGCAGGAAAACTCCTAGCAAGATAAAGTTACAGGAAAGGACATTAAAACATAAATTAACAGTTACATCTAACAGAAAACAAGTAAGTTGATGAATCCAGTAAGGAACAACAGAAATAATATAGGGTTGACATCTAGGATTCAGACAGTATTTACTGACTTGAGGCAGCAAACAGGAGTTCTGAGGAAGGCATTTTGTTTGACTTTTGTCACAGAAACTTCTCAGAAGTGAAGAACAAGCCCAAAGAAGCAAAAATGCAGAGGTTTCGACTTACAAGTTATTGGTTACTACTAACCTTCCTTATTAAGATGTCCGTCCTCATGGTTTTCAGTGCATGTTTTGCCTACGTGATATTAAAATATTCTTGTGTCTCATAGCAGAGAGAGCCAGTGCCCAGCAACAAGACCTTCCTGGGCTAAACAATGTAATACCAGCTTGGGGTTACCGGAGTGTGTAGGTGTAGCCAGGTGGCTTATCAGAAACCTTGAACTTGGTACATGGTTAGAAAGACTGCTTGATGTTTTTATCACAGATGTTTCTTTGCTTGGCATGCTCTTCCTGACTTGCCCTAAATTCTTATCAGCAAATTATTGTACATAGGGATTAAAGTCAAGCAACCTATTAATGGGAACCTGATTACCATCTATCTTTTCAAATACTTACAGAAAAAAATTAATTTTAAAACATCATAACTATATGAACAAGTTTGATATTTGTTACTGGAATTTTATCACACAGGACTTCTTCCCCATACAATGGAGGGAGGAGAGCAAACAGGGAAGTAGCAAAGAAGCAGGGCAATCTGTTGAAGGTACGAAAAATGTCTACCTATTCATGATAAACTTAAGCAGTGTTTTGAAAAGTCTGGGTAGAAATTAGAGAGGTCCTTTCAAGTGATCTGGGGACATTGTCCTAGGTGCTTCTTTAGGAGAGTTTTCTATATATAAAAATGGACTATCAAAGTGCTGTTTTTACTGCAGAAGATACTCCTTTCATCATTCCTGTGTCCTAGGATGTTGGAAAGATAAGGGTTCTTTCCCTTCTTTTTCTTCTTTCATTTTCACTTTTTCTTTTGTTTTGTCTTCGTATTTTTCTCTTTGAATTTTTACTCATATATACATATATTTATACATATATATATGTACATACACTTACTTTATGAAAAATGATCTGTGAATCTATATGAAATAAAAATATGAAATACAAGTTCTGTGTGAATATAAAAACATGTAGGTATACTGATCATATATATTATTAAATTTTCTCAAATTAATATATAATATGTAATATCATATCATATATGAATGAACAAGTGAAACATTTCTATTTAATCTTGCCTAATACAATACAAGGTGGGATTTTGCATTTTGCAGAACCATCACTACCTGAAAAAGAGCAATGAAGACAAGGATGCAAATTAATACATTGGTGGGTCATAAGACATATTAATCAACTACACTGGATGAAAAATACAGCTAATATTCATAATATTCAAGGAATTCTGTACCCTAGTTACCCTTTTCTCATTTTTCTAATTCATCTGTGAAACTCAGAGAGGCAGGATACATATGAAAAAAACAGTTGACTAGTGCTGAAAGATGAGTTTAATCACTTTTGAAGAATGTTAAAATTAGAAGTTGATGTGGACAGAATTTATGAGGACTTTGCGCCTTCATATTTAAGGCATAAACTGATCAGCAGACAAGGTCAGAAAAGCAGATCTAAGTCCATTTGTGAGTATCTGCCAATTTGGCAGGTGTCCTACTTCTGAAACATTAATTTCTGGCAATTCTTAGAAGATATTTTCAAGAAAGAGTATGTCACTAGTCTGCTTCAGTATATAAACTTTTACTAAAGAAGTGTTTGGAATTTGTATATATTTCTTGAAAAGCTCTACATTATCTAATACTCTTTGAATGACAAAATAGAAGCAAACACTGAAGGAAATGCAATACTGTCTGAACCCAACATAACATCCCCCCAAACCCCAGACATTCCCAAGGTTATCATATCTCTCTTCTTTATGTGCTGTCAGAAAAGCCTCCCTTCAGACCTGTTTCCCCACCCATGGACACACTGCACTAAGGGCAGAAAAAATTGCAATGGGTGGTGGTAAAGATGTCTCAGTACACGTTTAGAGGAGTTTTATATGGACTTTAACTCACAGCTACAAATTGTGCTTGCTGGCCATTCAACTGTGCTTTGTTATATCCTTAATCTTGTAAGCCACTGGGGAGCTCTCCCCATGCTTTTCCTTCTAGGTTTTCAGGAGGCAAAACCCAGGCAGCTGGTTCCTGTCCTGTGATCACACTGTTGGCTGTGTTTTTTCTCTTGTGTATCTGTATGCTGTGCCAGCCAAAATTTACCTACTACCGCTTTCACACAGACCTCATAATCACTTCAACAACACATGCCAAATTTTATTGCATACCTTTCTCATAAAGCTATTTCTCTCCTGTTTGATCCAGCATTCACCACTGAACTTCAGAAACCAGCTCAGTTAGTGCTGGTGGGGGTAAAATGCAAAGTTCACCTGAAAGCATCAAATAGATGTTTTGAAGTTACTGAAAAGAGGCAAGCTTATGGGTTTACTTTTTATTGCATTTGGAGGACTTGAATTTAAACATTGATCGTTAGATCATCAGCAGTTCAAACAACAGAAGTAAAGATCATCTCTTTAATAAGGTCTCTAATTCAATTTAATGGCTGCTTTTTACCAAATCTAAATTCAGGATTCTACCACCTATGACTGAGTGTTGCTATTAATTGAGGTTTTCTTTTTCATACTCTTAAAGAAAATGCATTCTTCATGTTTTACAATTATATTAACTGCTAAGCCTTTGGCAGTTAATATGCAGTGATTCTTGGCTATTTATAGAGTGATTCTTTTTTAAGGCAATTTGATTCACCTATGATTTCATCTGTCTGAATCACAGACTTCCAAAACCAAGACTTCATCCCTTATATTTAAAAAATAATATAAAATTTTAGAAAAAATCTAGTATCTTTATTGTAAAATAACTTTTCAGTCATTTTCTTTGCAGTTTTTTCTGCGTTTGAGACCTAAACTTATATAAGAAACTTGTTTTCGCAGAATCACAGAATGGCTTGGGTTGGAAGAAACCTTTAAAGATCACCTAGTTCAACCTTCCTGACATAGGCAAGGACATCCCTCTCTAGATCAGGTTGCTCAAAGCCCTGTCCAGTGTGACCTTGTACACTTCCAAGGATGGTACATGGTCTGTTTGACATTAATAATTTTAAGATTTTCTTTGACATTAATCAACTTAATACTCTTAACCTACATTAAGGAATTACTGAAAACAGAAGATTGTCCCAAATTAGAAGTTCTGGATTCAAGTTAAAATCTTTCTCCAAAACATTGAGATATTCAGTTTGGAGGACTAATAAAGTTCAACACCAAGATCCAGAACACCCGGTAGAGAAGTTGTGTTGCCAATCTATGAATAGAAATCAGGCTGTGAAAAGCTATGGTTTGGTTACATGTTCAAGGTAGATGAGTAACACATACTTCTCCAGAGCAGACATCCATGCTCTACTAGAAGGAAAGGCTTCTTGGTATGCCCCATGGGACTGCAGGAAAGGCTGGGCAGGGGAGTTAGACCCATTGCTGGGACTGTCAAACATCCACAGACTGAAGTGCCTATAGATGTCTTGAGACATCCCCATTAGGAAGTGAGTCGATACCTACATAGTTTGCAGTGAACGAGCAGTCATAGTGAATGTGTGGGCTGATCAGCTGTTGAGAGCTATGTGCATGCTTGTGTGCTGTAAGAAATTAAGTTCCCATAAAGGATTATTTCCAGACAAATAGATTTAGGCTCAAAGCCTGCCTATGGAGTTAAGAAAAGATCATCAGCAATAGCTGCGAGCACGAGGAGACAGCCCCTCTGTCCAAAGCCATTAGCTAGAATTGTTTTGTGATGTTCTCAGCGCAAATGGCAAGAAAAAGCCCACTCCTGCCCTCATGTTGTGAGGACCCTCAATTTGTTGCACCAAGGAAGGAGTAAACAGTTGTGGGCTTTGTTCGTTGGTATAGAGACCTCCTTTTTTGGAGGGCCAAATGCCTTTTGCCTCAGATGCCTGGTAGAAAGGACAGCCTGAGGCGCTAAGACTTGTGTCTCATTCAAGCAATGAAAAACATACTACTGTACTGCTTGCTGATGGGAACATAATTGCCTACACAAAAGGGGATCATCAAGATCTGAGACATGCTGTACTGAGGCTGTGGTGAGGTTAGAAGTGTTGACATACCAATAAAAGCTCCATGTAAAAATGTTTAGTTGGTGTAAAAGCCATTGACGGAAAGTCTAAGGAAGGACTAGATGTCACGATGGTTAATCCTCCTCTCTAAGATCTGACCTCTGTAAGACTGGAAGTAAAATAAGTTAAATGAACTCTGCATAATTCCTCATGGTAATGTGTCATGAAACCACTGTACGATTCAGCACTCATGTCAGCCCGTTTGGGGGAGGCCCTGCTGCAAGAGCAGAGGGCTGTGACGGACCAAGACCAAGGCATAACCTGTTAGCGGCTGTTTGAGAGAGGACATTCCTACCGTACCTGCCTACTCCGTCTTTTTTCCCCACTGATGTTGTTGGCTCCATATTCTGGGTGTTTGAGGACACAGTCATTTGCCGTGCTCCAACTTCGAGGGAGAATTTTTCAATTTTTGACAAGGCCCTTAGAATCACATTGCAGAGAAAAGGGTGTATTATAATTATCAATATCAATAGTAATAAAAGTTTATTAAAGGTCATTAAAATGAAAGGGGATGGCTATAGATCTCATCACTCTGAACTGACTCCCTCCGCTTGTGTTAATTAGAAAACTCAGATAATGGTTCTATGGGGGAGTGCAGGGAAATTTAATTACGAAAGTTTAATGGGCCACTATCTACTTCCTGCCAGATTAAAATCTGATGATTTACACTATTTTAGATACTACTGTGGGCTCACTAACAAAATATGTTGCAGAACAAAGAGTAATGCAAGACTTCACCCAGAATATTTTGCTCATTTTTAAAACAAAGATGTAATCAAGTAGACCTGAAAACCAAACAGCTGTGACAGAGCCGTTACCACAAAAACCCTAGAGGAACTATGAGCAGCATTTGCTATTTTCTTAGTTTCTTCAGTGTATTATATATTATAAACAAATGAAGAGCATATTTGCATAAGCAGAAATCTCCCTTCCCTCAAAATGCAAAAAATTAAAAATTAAAAAAGTGCTTATGGCATAAAATCAGTTTGCTTTAAGTCCTCGTGTTCAGATGCCATAGACACTCAATTTATGACTAGTCAGAACCTCAAAATTATTCACTTATTGGAGAATGTTGAAATTCGTCACCTGAAATTATTGGCTATTTTTGAAACATTAGTCTAAATCAGCTCACTAGATGTGATACTACAGTGAAGTCTGCAAAACAGTTCCAGGACTCTTTCTTCAAGTCCTCTGTTCTATCTACTGGTTCCATTTAATGCAGACATTTATTATTAAATTTCTGTTTGCATTTAATGCAGTGTTTTATTATTAAATTTAACTCCTCTCCTTAATGAGTTCTATTTTTAGTGGAAGCACTGTACCATATTCAAGTGCCATTGTCACATAAATTTCCAGTTAAACTTTTTCAAGAATTAAATTATTAGCTTAAAGGTGTTTTTTACNAAAAAAAAAAAAAAAAAAAAAAAAAAAAAAAAAAAAAGCAAAATATGTGATGTATCAAGCATTGTATTTTAAAAAGGAGGATAAAATAAATGGGAGGAAAAGAAACAGAAAAAATCATGCCCAAAAGCAAAACAACAAAAAATTCTAATGTACTCAGTTTCTGTTTCTGGATGGGTTTTGGTGTCTAAAAGTTGAGAACTCAGCATTATAAAACCAGGGATGGTTGTCAGTTCCAATTTAGGTAGATGTAGACAGTTCTATACAGCAGCTTTGTGGCCTGGAGCTGTCTGTCTTGCAGTCAGAGGCCCACTGTGTCAGCTGCATGTCCTTGAACACTTCAGGTAGAATGTAACTCTAGGAATTGCCATCCTCCTGGACTTCAGGTGTGTAAACAAAGTCTCCTACCTTTACTAATTTATTATCAGGTAATGAAACAACATAAAGGGGGAAGGGGGGGAGAGAAAAAAAAAGAAAATGTGTTTGAACAGCACTATTCCTCATATTCTTCAAAGACCTTAAGCCACCTGGTTATACACAGATTGGGAAATACTAATTTTTCTTGATCTTTTTCCGCAGACACAGGGTTTGCCTGCAATTTGGGTCCATCATCACACCCACCCATATTTCACAGAAAAATCTGCTTATGCAATGGATATCACTTAAATCTAAGTATGTTTGCATTGATATAGAATCCAGCCTTTACTGAGCATAATGGTCTTCTGCGTTTTGAAAGTGCATCTAGATTTGCAAGTAGTGTAAAAAAAATTACAGGGCATTATGGATGTCTAGACTTCAAATATGTAATGCTGAATAGGTATCAAAATTGAGTGAATGTCCTCAGAAATATAATTGACAAGAGTATACACAGGAACATCCGTGTACCTTTTATTTGCAGTGAATGATTCATAGATAAGTTCTGCACAGCATTAGTCTGTTCACATCACTGTAACCACCAAACCTCAGGAAAAAAACCCAAAACAATACTCTTTGAGGAGTTAGTTACTTTATTAAGACAGCTGTTCCAGCTACAGTACTTCATTCCTTTGGTAGTCTGGGTAAAGAGAGGGGCAGAAAAGAGAGAAAGAAAAAATATTTCAGTTGATTTTAAGTGTGGGGTTTTGTTTTATTGTGATCCTTCGTTTGATTAAGATAGCAACATAGTTGGTCTTAATGCACTAATAAGTTGGTGGGTTTTTCCAGATGCTTAATAAGGACCACTCATTCTCCCAGGGGATCACAACCTGAAATCTTGCTGAAAGACTAGTGCTACAACAGAGGACAAAGAGAAAGGAAAAGAGGTGAATTAACTGGGAAAAATGCCAGTTACTGTCTTGATCACATGAGTGACCATATGCTAAATGACACGGTAAAATGAACGGATACACAGTGTGTTGATTTAGGTGCTTTTTCCCCCCTTTTTTCTTGTTTGATTGTACACAGTGTAATTGTTCCACATGGTAGAGTGTCCACTCTTTCCTTACCATGTCCACTATTGTGAGAATAATTGGAATGTGATCCAGTCCTTCTATGGCAGTAAATGATTTTACTAAAATGAGGGCTTGAAAACCCTAGTAAAGCAATACAGAGTCGTGAATTTGAAATTTTAGCACTCTGAAGTGTTATTGGCCAGAGCCACAACTGGAAAAATTGGTGAAGCTACTTTGACATCAGTAAAACTCTTCAAATGTACCTCTGTTAGTCAGGGATCAATCCCCTTTATGTTAATGGATTTCCCTACTGCCATAGTTTGGATTTGGCTGAAAAGAGAAGCCAGTGATCTTTTTTTAGCAATTCCTGAAAAAAAACAGATACTTACTTGACCATAAATATGGATCTGGCAACCTTTATGCTCTGAGTTCTGTCAGATCTTGGTATATGGATCTGATACTGCAAGATGGTGAAGAGGACTTGTGTACTGCCCAGTATGTTGGGCTCTTCCTGCCAAGTCTGCACGCAGATGTTACACGTCCTTCCAGCTGGGAATTCAAGTGGAGAGTTCCAAGTAGAGAACCTGGCAATAGAATACTAAAGTGTTAAGATGCAAACTCTGTGCTCTTTTTAGCAGAAATCCAGAGATCTGGATCTTGTACCAAAGATGGGAAAAAGGTGGCTTTATGCCAGTTTTATTAGTATACTCATAAAGATGTTCATCTCAATATTTTCAGGAGTCTCTCTAGTCCCCTATGCTTTGTCTACTTATGTGCTTTTTTTCACATAAATAATAATGCCAAATAGTTATCAAAATATGATTCAGATGTTCAACTTTTCAGCTGGTTCTTCGACAGATAGCAAAACAAAGGACAGGTAAATACAGATATAAGAAATAAATATGAATCTGCTCTGCATTCCCAGGGAGAAAGTAGTTAAAGAAGATGGCTCTTGCATAATTCCAGATTATTTAAACTAAAAGCTCTGTGCAGGAACAACTGCTTGTTGTTATGTGTACGTTAAGTCCAACCACCAGCAGATTGACACCAGGGACTGCAGTATTAATCATGAAAGCCAGGGCTTCTTACAAGTAAAACCCAGGAATATATATATATATTTTACATTTTTAATTTTTTTTTTTTTTTACTGCATATTGATTTTGAACAAACAAGTTACCTAGACAATTAAACAAGTTAAACAAAAATTATGTGGTTTCAGGCAATTATCCACTTGTGTGCTGACCTCATTTGGGGAAATAAAGCATTTCATATTTTATTACCCAGATGTCAATGAAAAAATATTCAGGTGATATTTCATTAATGGCTTCATTTTCCCAAACATTGTACAAAGTCACGGCAATACAATGCCAAGCCAATCTATCCGTTTGATCTTATATAACCTTCAGCGATATTAATAAAATTCTAACTCAGATATGCCCTCTGTCAGTCTCTTTTTAGGCATACAGGTGCTTAAATGTCCTTTACATCCTACTGAATGGGACTTATGTTTAAATTTAAGCACAAATGTCAATACTTTTCTGGACAGAGATGCTTGCTAGAACGAAGGCCTCTGCAGCAGAGTAAACACAGTTGTTGATAAGAGTGTACACAGAGAATTTTGATTCGGGTTTACACAACCTGTACTATCATGAGGTTAGAAAATCAAATTGCTAGAGCAATTTAACATATTCTCACACCACCAGCTGTGTTCTACTGTTTGCACAATTGCCTTATTTTTTTAAGAGACTCAACATGTATTACAAAGTATTTCTAAAGATTTTCAAACATTTCGTTCACAGATTGAGTTTTGTCAGTGAAGGAAAGAAAAAGAGCTTTTACAATTCTCTAGCATTTAGGACTCCCAGAGGAAGCCTGGAAAAATCTATCAGCTCTTGTAGAAAGTGCATTATAGTGGAAGGAGCTTAGCATGAAACACATGCAATCAATGATGGGATACTTGAACTTTGCTTGTACAGTTATCTCCTTAGGGAAGGTATTCTGTAGGTGTTGAACTGCTTTTTCTGAGATCAAGAAGCCACAGAAATAAAAGAAAGTGATTTTTTTTAATTTTTTTTTATTTTTTAATTTTTTTAGGCTTGACAGAGCATGGAGGATTGTGGCAGACCATTCCTGAATGCTGTGATTTAGAGTCACCAGGGCAGATGCAATGGCTCAATCACTGGGCATATGAGTATTATCAGATCCAAGGCATGTAAAAATCTATGTGGGAACTGGGAACTTTTGAAGGATGATAGCCCCTCTTTTGCAGTTACCCCGTTTTGTTTTCACGAGTTCTTTTGGCTTACTTGTGCAATGAGGAAACTAACACTGATAAAAGTTGACATTAAAAGTGTTAACTTTCCAGCTCCCACAGCGCAGGTCTCATGGAACCTTTTCATTCCCACTAACAATGCCCGTGTCCTGCTCCAGCTGTTTGTGTGATCTATACAATTGTAAGGGCAGGAAACCAGGGCTGCCCTAGCTGAGCACCTTGCTAATGGACTACTGAATTATGCTGCATGTCTATCACTTTTTCTCGGTCTGGATGAAAATTCTAGTCTTTGTGGTATAGTTTCTCCACTTCCAGAAAAGTGGGGAGGGTTCTCCAACAGATTTTTGCCATACTAGGCTTGTGCTCAGCCTGGATGGAGAGGCAGAGACTGGCAGCCTGTCCTGCTGTGCAAGCACTGAATCTTAGGACTGTGTACAGCAATAAACAGGGCTAAGAAGTTGCACAATTTCAGGGCCCAGAGACACTAGGAAGGAGAAAGTGCCTGGGAGACTCACTCTGCTGCTGTCACAAAATAGCCTCCGCTTAACCCACTAGAGAAGTCTTAATCCCCTTGTGAACCTTATAGAGGCAGTTCCTCAGTCAAATCCATAGTGCTTTGGAAAAGGGGTCCTGCCTTTGGTGAGTGATCTGAAATTTTCTTTTCTTCCTTCTGGTCAACAGGAGACTCTTCTGCTAGACAGTGCTGTTAACATCTCTATCTCAGTAAATCTGTTGTAACTGATGCTGAGGATATGGGTCAGATGTTAGATGATGATTTTGTTTCAACATTAAGGTATTCTGTAATTGGTACATGTAATGAACAAACAGCTGCCACCTTAATATCTCCTTTAGGAATTTTGGGAATCTGTTTAAGATCGTGTTAGGATTGATTATTTTATTATTAATAATAATAATATACTTCTCAGTACTGTGTCTAACTTGTTGATTTGATCCAGCCTGACAGCTGAATTGCTGTCTTCAATAGGTTAGTAATTATGACTTTCATGACATTCAGTTTTCAATGTTATTTTTGTTTAAGTAGCTTAATAAAAGGGATAAAATCAAAGCTAGGCATGTTTTTTCAATAAGTAAAATGGGACTCAGACCTCTGATGACCTGGGTGTAATCAACCAATCAGCCTAAAAGCTCCCCCCAATAAGCCCTTTGTTGTCTCACAGGAAAAGTATGTGAACTGGAAATTTACTTGAAAACATCACAATAAATATGTTTGTTCAGGGAAAATTAAAAGAGGTGAAGCAAAACGCCTGACATGACTTCAGTTTTGAGGAAAAACCTGTTTGTGTCTAATACATTGCAGAAATTGCTCAAGAACTTTTTGCCCTTGTGTAAGGATTGCCCTGTAATGCTGCTAATGTCCTTAGGTTGAGACCTTGGGTTATCGGCTGTATATGTGCCGATTCTGCAAGTTAAAACTGATTTTTTTGAAACATAGCTTTTATCTTTGTGAGTTCCTGACACATCTTCCTTGAAGCTAGATCTTCTCCTTCCTCCGCTTTTTCTTTCCTTTCTCCTTTTGGCCTCGCTTGCTTCCATTGTGGGTTGCACATGCTTCTCAATGGCAGCGAAACCTCCAGATGGCACAATACCAACTTCTCATAAATTTGAACAGGAGAGATGCATAAGGCATTGGAATTCTTTGTGGTTTAGGTTTATAGAGATTGCAATAAATTCAGTCAAATGGGGAGGATCATTATGTACTGGTAGAATGCACGTGAGATTGTGAAGTTTTTATTTTTTTCTTAAACTTGCCAGGAGATCATCTCTTAAAGTTTCAGCACTTGGAAGTCTCTGTGATTTTACATATGCATATCCTGTAGGAAAGGGAATCCAAAGCTGGATTAGAAGGAAACTATAATCATAACTTGAGCCCAGTTCTAGAATACTTTAATACACCATACAAGGCACGCAAGCCTTTACTGTTCACACTCTGCCAAAAAATGGCCTTGAAGACAGACCAGGGCAAAACATAACTCTAGTTATATGTGGTACAAGCTTTTCCTAAACAAAGGCTGCAGAACAAGAGCCATTTAATCCACACAGAACAGTATATTAGTGCCACATGACAAAATCCTTTCCACTGGCAGGCTCAGAATCCTCCTGACTGATTACAAATTTACTCCAGTTATTAAGACACAATTAAAGAAAGGCAATACCATGAAAAATGTGAGATGACATAAAGCCCTCTGTTCTAAAGAAAAACAGAAGAATCAAAAGGTTGTTCTTTGTATTTCTTCTCAAGCCACCACTTTGTTTCATCAAGGGTCAGAACATCATTCCTCCTAATCACCTGGTTAGGCCCTCAAATGTATCCCTGTTAAGTGGAATTCTTTGCTAATACTGTCCTGATTAATTAAGAAGCAGTCTTTCCCATTCACTGTCATCAGTGACCTATCATTCAGTGTCACTATCCTTCACTGTCATTAAGTAGAGTATGCATATACTGTAATAGGTAAGATGATTTCAGAGAGAACTATTGATCCTTTCCCAGTGGTCTATTGCTAGTTAATGAGCATTAGTTTCTTTAATGATGTTTAATGTTGGTGAGTTATTTTTAAGTGATACACGGCCTGACCCTGGAAAGTGCTGAATGCCCTTAACTCCTATTGACTTCAGTGAAAGTTGAGGGCACTCATGAGATCAGCCCATAGGTCTTGTGTCTGAAATGATACCAAAAGCTTCTTTCTGCATTCAGGCAGGGTTGAGAAATGAGAAAAGAACAGTCAGAGAATTAAGCAGGTTCTTGCAGAAGGGATTTTAAAGTCTTGTTTTCCTTTCTATCATTGAAATGGCCAGCTCTCAAGAGAAGGGACAGTTTCTACAGAGGACAGACTCCACTATTCTGCCAGTTCTTGCCTTCCTCTTATTTTCTTCCCTGTCACTGTCCTCTAGCTTCTTCTTTGCCAATATGAAGGAAGAGGCATTTCTCAAACTCTCTTTCACACACATGCACACACACACACACACACACACACACACACACACATCCTGCTTGCCTCTCCACATTTCCCTTACTTCCGAAGTAAATAGACAGGCAGTTTGACACCAACACCTTGAGTTACTCCCACTCTTCTGAGTCTCTTGCAATCTGCTTTCATTTCTACACTCTGCTAAAGCTACATTGATCACCAAAAGCTGTCTCTTGGCAAAATCTCAAAGTCAAAGTTTCTTCTCCTCCTCTTTGATCTCACAATTTTTTTTTATTTTATTTTTTTGTAAATATAACACTGTTCTGATCAGTGTATTGTTCTGCCCGTGCCTTCCCCACTGCTTCTTCTGTTTGCACTGCTGTTCATTACTTTATCATCCCTTTGGTGTGCATTCCCCCTCCCTTTCCCAACCCTCTGTCCACAGTGCTTTGTCCTATGATGACCTTTTCAAACAACCAACATTTTAAAAAATGTAGGACAAAAAATATTTGCTCTCTCACTCTTTGCATGCACGATTTGCTCCCATATTATTTGGCTTATGTGAGCAAGCCTCATGGCACCTCAGATTCAGTCCTATGAATGATGTACCATTTTTCTCCCACATAAAAGAGTCGATGTCCCTAAATGCTTGCACAGGAAAACAGCACAGAGCTGGGAAAAGGAATGTATTTGACTAGAAAGAATAGATTTTTATTTTTTTTCACCATGGATGACACTGATTTTTATCTGTGGAAAATACTGTAATATTCTGTTTGGAGGCATAAGAGTTACTTCTGGTCCTTTTCTAAAAACTTATTTACTTATTTTTTAATTTTTTAAGTGCTGTGCAATGGAAATTATAGTAACTATATAACCTGACTTTAACAAAAAATGTATTAAAGAAATAGTCCCTACCTGAAAAACTGATACATTTCACAGAAATTCTAAGGTGAAGTGAGTGTCCTGTGATGCGTGTGCCAGACAGTCAAATTTGTCAGTTTGATGCATAACTTCACATGCAGTAGGGTGAAGAGAAAATACATCCTTGGCAGACCTGTTTTGAAGTGTTAGAGACCATTCATGTTAGAATTAGTCCCCAGTAAAGGAGTTGTGCAGATGATGCAATTGTAGTAAGAAGATAAATTATACAGATACATATCTTTGTCCTGCACAAGCATCATTTATTGCCCACAGAAGCTGTAGATGTCTTGAACACAGAGGTGTTCAAGGCCAGGCTGGATGGGGCCTTGAGCAACCTGCTCTAGCGGCAGGTGTCCCTGTCTGTGGCAGGGGGGATGGAACTCTATGATCTTTAAGATCCCTTCCAACCCAAACCATTCTATGATTCTGTGATTGTTGTATGAAAATTGTCTGTACACTGGGAGCAGATGGGGAAATGCAATACTGCATGGTGTGAGTTAATTTAGAGATGCTTATTCTTCACCTGTAAAACAGGCTGGTTTTTGTCCCTTTGTCTGTCCAAATCACCAACTCGTAGTTTTTTCATTTGACACATGAATAAATATGAAAGTTGGGCTTAAGGAAAACCATATAAACAATATAAGCCATATAAACCAAATAAAGAACCAGTTGCTCTTTCTGCTTTACTTGCAAACTCTTCTATTCTTATCAGCAAACACACCCGTGGTGCTCCTGTTGGCCCCGCAACATCCTGTTAGAACTTGGTGTGCTGGAGTGGGTGAACGGGCTTGCCTCCAGCAGCCAGCTGGACCAGGTCTCCCCCTGAGTGGCTGCACAGTTGCTCATTGCTGTGAAGCACTCTGCTCCCAACAGCTCTCACTAGTCCTAACAGCCTTCCAGATGAAAACATACCTGCAGGATAGATAAGTAACCTCTCTGACTCCAAGGAAGACCACAACAGCTCAATAACGTCGCTTATTTTGGAGGCTGATTGCTTGCTTTACCTCTGTGTACCACTGAGAGGGGGGTTTATGCTAGAGAAAGGGTTAACTGGGATTCTCTATAATGTGTTCCCATTTCCTTTCCCTCCCTTCAGCTCCTTCACAAAATGTTAATCTAATTGTGATAGTATCACTTTGATGACAATATGACAAGACAGACAAATTTGATTTTATTCTCCACAGAGCAAAGCATATGCTGCTTGGGAGACTTTGACAGAGAGAAGGACATAAAACAAATGGAGTTCATGAATATACAATTTTTATTGTACACAGTAGTGACATCCAAACTTCAGAGAATAGGTGGATGAGACTTATGCTTTACTATTGAGATTAATGGGTACGTAAAAAAGTGCCAACAGAGAGTACTACAGTTTATGTTAAAAATGTCGACGTGGATAAGAATAATTTTCTTCTCAAGATGAATGATGCATTTAATGGCTGTGAGACATTCATGCCCAGTAGCAGTTCCTCAAAAGTAATTTTTTGTTGTTATTGTAAATTATATAATCTTAACTGCAATTATAGCCCTGTTTAGGTAAAGGTCAAGTTAGTACAGTGGATGGTTATAAACTAAGAGGGAAATTGGTAAATTTATTCCCTTGATGAAAGCTTATGAATGATTTTAAGCAAGATAATTTTTTTGTAACTCTATTTCTACTTTAATGTAATATAGCAAGTAAAGATAGCACACATTAACAAAGGGTAAATTAGATTTGTCTAAGTAAACATGTATCTGCAATAGGAGTAGTGTTGCTGTAGTAAGGACAGCCTGAAGGTTAAGCGCTCCATGTAAATGGTATAGATTCATTTTCGTGGAAAGCAAAAGGAGGGACAACCTCTGAAAAATTGCCTTTGATGGAATGCAATCTGTGCTCTCCTGAGCAGCACATGAATACTCTGCAACACATGAAAATGTTACCCACCTCTCAGTTGTAAGAAATTGGTTAGAGTCCTTTTGGTTTCAAGACCCTGCCCTTAAACAATGCAATCTTCCTTTCAGCCCCTTCAGAATGATCTGATTTGTTTTGTTAATATAGAGGTTATTAAAAAAACAGCAAGCCAGCACCAAAGATGGAGAAGTTACTGTGTACGCTAACGAAGGGTGTTTGCTAACTCAGAGCCTGATAGGAGTTCTAGTCGCATTTTTCATGTTTTTCAATTAAAATCTGTGTGAAAGCAGCTAAAGTTTCAGGAAGCTGTTTAAAACGAGCAGGAAGCTTTCTCAAGTCAGTGGCATGTTTTTCCTCTGAAGAGCCTGAGTTAGACTATTCCACTTTTTCACAGTATTTAAGTGAAGCAAAAGCATCATTACACATAGTTGCCATTTTTCCTCTGAGAACTTTTGCCTGTGTGAGCTGTCACTGATCAATTTATCAAGCTGCTTTAAGTAAGACTCAGGGTCTTTTCACTCCATCAGACCACAGAAATGTTATCTTTTCTCATTTATTTATCTTCTAGAGATGTATGTATTAGGAAAATCAATGGGGAAAAATATACTTCCTATTCCTTTTAGATGCCAGAGACCTTTAACTAATTTGCATACAGATATATGTAATGCATATTCTAACAACAAAATAAACACAGTGTTACATGTTGTTTTTACTCTTCTTTGACAGATGAGCAGCAATGGCTTGTTACTTGAGTTTGCCACCAATTAAAATGCACATTGGATCAGCTCTGGCCTGTCACCTACCATTATTGGGAAAAGTTGGCTGTGGGCCACGTTTTAGATGAGTGAGATTTTTTTACTTGGCCATAGTGCTTCTCATCTCTGCTCTGTAAACTCCGCCTGGTAATTTAGATGCTGGGCAGTCATTGCATCTTCTTTTTGGGGAGTTGCTTCACTTAAGGCTCAGGAACTCCTAGCCATTTTTGTTACATGCATTTTAGTCGTGGCAAGGGGGTAATTCTTCCTAATCCGTCCTGGGTGTGAAGCTATTATTTGAGCTGGTTTGTATCCAGCACAGCACCTTTAGGTCATGATTTACTTAGATATACATTGATATTCAGAACCTCCTTTAAATTTCTGTTTCACGCCACCCACCTTGGGGCTCTTTTAATCTTGACAGGCAAAGTAACATAAAGAGAGGTGTGAATTCACCAGAAGCAACAGTGAGTTATGACTCATTTTAAATGTGAACTTGTCCAAAAGAGTATAATCCAGCTGAAAAACAACTATGAGGAATTACTAATATTTGGACATTGATGTCAGCTATTACTCAAAGACAAAGTCCAACAGGGGAAAAATATCAGAACAAGACTCATTTAAAACCTCACTTTCTTGAATTACAAGCTACAAGGCAGTTCAAAACAGCAAAACCAGAGCCTGATTATTGAGAAATGGTACCAGTATGTTACAAAATGAATTATAAAATGGATCAACTAGAAATTCAACTTAGTCAAATATTTACATAAAATTTTCTGAAGTGTTCAGTTTTTTGTCCTCTTTTATGAATGAGGTTTGGATTTAAAACATGCTGAGCTGTTGAGGGACCACAGAGTTTGCTAATGTCACCTCTTTGACACTTGTTTTGTGCAGAGTTAAATAGCAATAAGATGGAAGGCAGTAGAAAATAAGGTCCATCGTCATTGCTCATTGTTTGCAATTTGTGGAGTGTGACAGTATGTTCGGCAGTATGCACAGCAGGAATAGAGACAATCTTTGCCTCCAACAGCTTGCAGTCGAACATACAGATACAAATAAGACAATGTAAAACAATGAAAGATTTAGAATCATGTTTCTTAAAATTTTTATTAATCTCCTTATTGTCAAATTTAGCAAGGGTACGACTGTTGGAAGGATACAGATGTGTAAAGACCTGATATTCAACAGTCTCTCTCTAGGTGGGACTAGAATGATCAGGAGTTGCTAGCAGGAACCCTGAGATTGAATAAATATATATAATATCAGAGGCAAGCACGAAGGTAGACTTGAAAACACACAGATGGGCTCATAAGAAGCTGACATTTTTGGGTGGGATGAAGTAAGCAAAAAGGTTCGGTAAAGACAAGATCCATTATGTAGCCCAGTCCTGAGTAAAGCAGTATTTTGAAACTAAGGCATATTCAAAAGTTAATATGGAATAAAAAACAAGCAATAAGAAACAAGGAATAAAGACTTCTGAATAGGAAAAGATGTAAGTTGTGTATCTTTTGTCACTCCATGGAGCCCAGTCAAAGACTGGCATATAAATAATGGAGCCCTGCATATAAATAAATGATTTTTTTTATATGGTTTTCCCCAGTATAGATGCTATAAGGTGTATCACTGCAACTATTAAAAACCAAAACCCAGATCCAAAACTAGCATTAATGTATATTAACTTTTCACTAGAGTCAGTTATTAATATAATTTTCTTGAAAATCAAAAAATTAATGAACAAGAGGTGAAAATCAGCTGGAAGTTGATAGTATAAGCAACCTTTGCTCTGCCTGGAAAGTAAAAACCACTATAAATATGGGGGAAGTGTGTGCTAGTTCACTGCTTTGAGCTGGATCAACCTGGAGATAGCGTTAATTTACATTCTTAACACTTACATTGGGTTTTACTCTACTTCAGTGTTAATAAAAATGGCTAATTAACTGAAACACCCCCAATATTGATGGTATACTGTAAATGTCACCTCTGAAATGCACAGCACATTCTTAAAGCAACACATTCCTGAAATTGCCGGCAGCCCCTGGAGTAGATTCCTTTTTGCGCAGATTTGTTCCGGGGGACCACACCATTGTGTTCAGCTTCAAAGCTGTAGTTCTGCCACTCTTCCTTCACCGGTCACAATAAAATTTCCGTGGGAAAATTTGCAGAAGACCCACATAACTCATTGTTTCACTTGCATAGTAATTACCAACTCAAACAGCAGCACGGCAGCCGCCTATTCCTCTTGGCTGAATGTTAAGCTTGACCTACTCTCCCCTTTCCTCTCAGTTCACAACTCCTCTCATCTTCCAAAATTATGTGAGAAATGATTTTTCATGCTATTTGCATGTTTTAGAGCATCCATCATTATCATGTGCACTGACAGCTTTATACTTCAGCTGTGACAGAGCTTGAAAAATGCTAGTCCTATCAATCAACATATTGCAGGTTTCTGAAATGAGATCTTCTGCAGCTGACATTTTCTTTCACTTTTTCTTTCATTCTCTTCTCTTTGGCAACAATCTATGGCTTGCTTTTGCTTTTCATTTAATTGCACAACGTCTATAGATTTTATAACACTACATTAAAATGAAATACTTCTGACCCACTTCAGATTATTTGATTGAACTACTTTGCCATAAATCTTATCTATTTTTATCACAAATACTGACCTCAAAGTTATTTCAGTAACTCTTCACCTACCCACGTTATTTATACACATTGATTTCACTTTCACGTCTTAGTCTGAGGTATTAAAATAGGGTTTCTCTAAATTTCACAAATATTTGATTCCAGTTAATAATTTGAAATGAAAGTAACAGTAAACTCAGTAAGTCTATACCCAACATGTGATTACTTCCTAAAGCTGTTTTCTCATGTGTTATTTTCATTTGGTTTTAAAGTCACTTTTCAAATGTATATTTGCCAGCAAAGACACTAGGCATTAAAAACTTTGAAGCAGCTGAAGATCTTTTTCAGTGTCCCTATCAATTTTTCTCTCTTGTCCCCTCATCAAATAACAACATAAAAGACTGGTTTGATAACTAATGTTGCAGTTTGCTGGCAATATACTGAGAGTATAGCTTCTTATTTTACTTTTAAAATGTTCCACTAGGTAAACTTCTCAATACATAAAATCTCAATCGCAGGAAAAACCCTTAAGGAAGCCAAAATATCAACTGTGATATGAAAGAACTGGGGAAAATAAAAAAAATCAATCCTCGTGCTGCAGTTTCAGTGTTAGAAGTTAGTTGGTTCAATATTAGAGTTCAACTATATTTAGCAAAAGCCACCCTGTGTGAAAGCTAGGGGAAATTGGCAGAATTTTTGTTCATGGAAATACTAAAAAGAATTAGTCATACTGTAACAGTAAATTGGAAAAGCTTTTCCGTGAAGTTGAGACCTATGGTAATATTCTTGTTTATGTCCGAGAATCTTCCTGAGTCAAGATTTCTAATTGCTGCAAGCTCTTGCTTTTGCCAAAGAAGACATAAACTGGAAATTAAAATATACTGAAAAGCAAACCTACTAATATTTCATGACTGGTACTTTTTCTTCATTGCCACATTGGAAGCGATAGCCTGACCTTATTGAAATCAACAAGAGGTTTGCCACCGATTTGGCTGAGGCCAGGACTTCACCTGCTGAAATTGTTCAGCAGTCTGAATGGATGCACAGAGGCAACTCTTCCAGAGCTAAATACAGACAAGGAGGATATAGATGACTTTGAGGCTGAGTTATGAGATAAAGAACCTGTCCTTTTCAGTCACGTGGCATTCAAGTTGCAACCCAACAGCTTTGTTTGCTGCAGAGTTTTGTAATGGTAAATTTTAATTAGGGATTTAGTATGGAGTTATGAAAACTTTTTGTTGGCAAGCAAGATTATCCTTGTTTGCTGTTGTCATGTGGAAATATGCAAAGGACTAAACCCTGAAGATTTTTTTTCAAGATTCAGAAAGCTAAGAGACCCATGAAGTTTATGGCAGGAATAAGCAATGCCACAGTCACCATCCCGGGACAGGCTGTGGAGCTAAAGCCTCTGGCCAAGAAAATCCTTTTCACCCCCAGGTACCCTCAGGCTGTTATGATTTCTGGTGTCTCTTTCTCCCATGGAATAGGGTCAAGGACTAAGTGAAACCACAATACTAGAGCATGTTTATTGTTCTCCAGTAGATTTTTATAATCAGATGACAGAAAAGGTGAATAAGATGCAAGAGCAGCAGAGCAATTAGTCTTCTGCCTGCAGCTGATACGGGTTTCACAGAAGTACTGAACAATTGATTCAGTGTAATGCTGAATTTTAATCAAATGGGAGAATAAGCCAACTTTTAATCAAGATTTTCCATAATGGATTATTTTCCTAATTGAATGAGTTCAGGAGACAAACAAATACAGCCTAGTGCTCAATGGCATTCTTCAAATATTGGTAAGCTTTCAATCTCAAATCACAGTGAAAAGCGCTGGAATAAAACCTGTACAGAACACAGCTGAAGGTTACATTCATATTCTTAAAATAATCTAGGGTATGCAGGGGAGACCACTACCAAATTAATTCATATATCAAGAAATTATGCCTACTAAAATGTACGCTAAGGAGATCAATCCTAAAGGTCAGTTGTAGATCTAAATACGAAGCTAGCTAGGTAGTTACTTTATATTTTCAATACAAAAGGTAGAGTGACTTGAAGAAATAATTTACAGAAGTGTGGAAATGACTCAGTAAAGGCAGAAAATCTTAAAATTCAGAGATTTTTAAAAAATGTCTTTAGATGGAAGAATACTTTTTAGAAAATACAGAAAAACATTTTACTTTAAAAAAATGAAAATATAATGATGGATGAAAAGTACAAGTAGCATAGTTGCTGTATTGAATTGACACATTTCATTTCAGGCAGAAAAAAAAGTATTGTTAGTGCAGGTGATGAGGTAGTCACCTAATGGAGTCAACCCAAAGAATGATAAACTTAAAAAGCAAGAAGGAAAAGTTGAAATAAAGTCTATGAATTCTTACTCTGTACTGATAAAGTGCAGGAGGATTCTTGGGGGTGGGGGAAGAAGGTTGTGTTTAGGAGTCTTTATGTTGATTTTATTCAAATGTGTCTTTTATTCTAAATAATTATAAATGCATTAAAAATATTTGTTTGGAAATTTCTCACAAAAGTGCTTCTGGTTCAGGGAGTGACTTGACGTCATTTAGCAAGTTTCTTTAGGAGACTTGTCCAATAAAAGTAGGAAAATATTTTTTGCTCTGCAAACGGAATTGAAAGTAGTGTCCTCCTCCTTGCAAAATGTGCCTTGAGGTCTTTTAATTATCAGCAGCAAACGTGAGCCATTAGACTAAAGCTGATCCAGGCCAGCAGCTCCAAGAGCACACAAGCTTGTTGTTTTAGTCTGCCAGGAGAAGGACATTCCTTACTCAGCTGCATAGCCGTTAAAGTCATACCTAAATTTCCTTTCAAGTTGTCTTATTCTATATGTGTAATTCCTGACCTAAATGTTTCAAATCTGTGGAATGAAATTTTCTGCAGCTGTATTTGGAGAAATCTCTGTAAAATATTAAAAACAAAGTGGTACCACTATTAGGCTCTTTCTCCTTACACTTTCAGCATTACGATGTCTTCTGAGTTTTTATATTTTAAAGCATGCAGACATGAATAGTGTACACTATAAAATACATTTCTCCTTTATCAGAAATTGAATGCTGTTTCTGAGCTCCTATGAAGCTACTTCCCTTCGGTATGTAAGTAACATTAAAGAACCCCTGCAAAATTAATTCTATTTAATTTTAGTAAATATTAACATTTGATCAACATTCTCTATTCTGTCTCCCCTTTGTCACAACAGTTATGTCTGAAGCAGAGCTGTATGAACAAATCAAGGATGCCGCACATTTTTGAGGATTTTTCTGATTGCCTCTTGCCATCCTCTCAAAACCTGCTGTTCAGCTGGACACCTGTCAGTAACACTTCATTACCACTAAATTATAGAACTGATAAGTAACTAAGGATGTAGAGAATTACTAGGTATAAAAATCTATATTTTAATCTCTAACTGTTTTAAAATTGATACAGAAAAGGTACATTTGTATTTTAACTGGTGGATAAGGCTAATTCTCCTACAGGTAAATAAGCCATTTCTCATCTAAGTAAATAAGCCTTTTTTCCAGAATACATCAGAAGTAATTGTCTTTTGATGGTAATCGTGAAGGTACTATTTGATGGTATGAATCAAATTCTGCCCTTAAATACACAGAGATTTACTTCTTTGAACAGGAGCATGACGAAAATAAAAAAAATCAATCCTCGAAATTAAAATGTTTAGAACTTGAAACTGCTGTGAGTTCAAAAAATTCAATTATCAATAATCACAATTTGGCTTAAGGACTTTAAAGAAAATTTGACTCAAGTTTTTGTTTGAAGGTCCACTAATAACAGAAACCAAGATGAAACTTTTTTACATTATTGTAAAGAGATAATTCAGAACTGATTCAGAACCACAAGCACTGCAATGAATATAATGGTAGTTGGAAACTGCTACCAAGCACTACAACAAATGCTTTTATATTTGACCTGAAAGGACAATTGCTTCTGAGTTCTGAATTTAAGATTAAACCATCTATGAGTATTAAATAATTGTATTTCATTACAAAATATTAAAATAACTACAAATTACAGTTCCAGAGTTCTGCAAACTCTGTGACCAGTTTGACTCATAGGTTAGTGGATGAACTGAGGACAAACGTGTGAATAAAAAAAAAAAAAAAAAAAAAANAAAAAAAAAAAGATAAAAAATACTGAATAACTATTACATGGTTTGTGGCAAAAAATACCAGATGTGTATAAGGAACAGTCTAGTCCTTTATTGCAAAATGTCTGTAGTTTAACATTCTACCTGTGGCATTAGCTATAAAAAGGATACTTTTAAACCCCTAAGTAAGTAGGATAATAGTATCCTAAATCTAATAAAATGTGACATCAGATATCAGAAAATATGATTTTCTGCCAACCAGGCTGGTAAGCTACTTTATGTGACACTTTTCAAAAAAAGAACATTCTTCCTGTGTCTCTTAACATTGTGTCTGAGGGGGTAAACTGCCAGTTAGGGGACATGTGTGATGATGAAGAGACCCTCTGTGCAGCTGACATGTTGTCCACTCATGTATGGCTGTATGTCACCTCATTTTTGCTGTTGTAGGACCTGGGGCAAGTATTTGATGCAATACTAGCTTTTTTTCCTTCTCACTCAATATTTATTTTGTCTTGCTGTTTCCAAACCTCTGTAAAACTGCTTTGATAGGGAGAGGGTTTTTTTGTTCTTTCTTGCTTCTTTTTTTTTTCTTCCCATTTTATTTGCTTAAGAGACCACATATGCAAGGTGCTTCAAACTCACAGGAGTTCACAAAATTTATCATCTAGTGATGCTCAGTACTTCACAGGATTTGCAAATGAATCTTGTTCATTTTGCTCCATTATACAAGACAGAAAACTAGTGGGAAAATATTGGGCTGGTCTGGAGTAAAAAGAAGCATTAACTGTGTGCAAGGAAGGTGTGCTCTCCGGAGCGCACCCATTTTCCGTCAGCACCTACATACTAATTTCCCATACTAATCTTATGGTGCCAGCAAGCTGGTGTCTTCCTTCACTTCTCCCAGGGGGTGAAGGGCAGCACTTGGACACAACTGAGAGGACCAACCCAGGGCCAGAGTAAACCAAACAAGTTTAACTCACTGGCACCAGGATACAATTGATCTCTTTTCTGCCTCCAGTCCTGGCTACCCAAAGAGCAAGAACAAAATCTCTCTACATCACCTCTTGACATCTATACATTTATCTTCATAAAAATTCAATATATGTTTAGCTGGGATTGCATGCTAGTCTGGAACTTTGTGTTCATACGTCCTTCTGAACTGTGATGGGCAGAACTGGATGTGTAAACATCGTCTATGGGGCACTAATTATTTTTTTTTTTTTCTGTTAAATTGATAGCAGAAGTATTAATTGAACCAGGGCCCTTTTGGTAGCTTTGGTTTACCCTACCGTAATTATGCCGGAGTAAGATACAGAAAAGTAACTATAATGCAACAGCTGAAGCTTTCTCATGTCTCCTTGGGCTACAGCAGAAAAACCTGCTTCCTTGAAACAGAGCTGAGCTAGAAAGAGAGACAGGCAGGAAAGAACGCTTGTGAATTATCTATGCCTGAATGAAGACTCAAATGACCAATGTCACCCAATCTTTTCAGAAAGAATGTATGCTTTTAGCTATGTACACAATGGAAGACATACAAATACATTGTGTAAAACCCCTATATACAATATTGTCAGATCTGCAAATAGTAGCAACAATAGTCAAGACAAATCATTCTAAGAAGCACTTGACAGTTGCTGTCAAGTTAGTACTTGTACAGTCAGGAATTGGAATGGAACTTGTACAGAAAGAAATGCAGAGATATGCACGGAATTACTGTTCTCATTCACTTACGACCATTTCACCTGTGCTCAGCCCATTAGGCCACCATTTTTACAGCTCCTAGAGATATACACAACCTTGGAACTATTGTATTATGCACAAATGCAAAAGCTTTTTTTTTTTTTTTTTTACCATACAAAATTGAGAAATGAGGAATTTCCTTCATTTATTAGAAGATATTGGAAGAAGTACTTGTAGATAAAGACTCAGGATACAAATGCAGTCTGGCTTCATCAAAATAAGGCTGGGAAAATAGTGGCTGCATCTTATTTTAAAACTTTATAAAGTACTGCAGGATCACTTGTCCATCAAATACACTGTATTTGTAAAGAAAGCCTGATATTACTATGAGGTATAATGATTATATCGTCAGTCATCACAAATGGCCCTATCTCCATTCTAGTCATATGGAACATTCTGCGAGTACTTGCATTGAATTTTGAAACCTGAACTCACCTTACTAAAATAAGGCTTTTGTAATTGTAAGCCTACTGAAAATTTCCTACAGTAATAAATGCTTCTCTCTCCATAATGACTGCCTTTAATACTTTGCATGCCTTAATATTTACCTTCCATTCATGTGTTTGACAAACTTGGTTATCCAAGTGAACGACACAGCATTATGCAAAAATAATGCAGGTTTTGTCAAGGGCTGCAAACAATCTACTTCTCTTCCATGACAGTTTGAGGAAAGAGGTACAGTGTAAGTGCAGGCTATGAGCCCATGCTATACGGGGCAAAAGGAAAGGCAGCAGTGGCTCTGCCCAGGCACTGTATGAATTTAGAGTTCATGTTTCGCCCTGCACCATAGCCCGTGCAACAGGAGGATCCTCCCATTGCTGTGCCACACTCAGAACCCTGAGCAAAAGAATTTTTTCAGAGAATAATTGTCCCATGGTAAAACACCTTTGCAACACCAAAGTGGCACAAGGCGGGCAGAGAGGTGACAGCACCTAGCTGACATACTCTGAAGTCGTCATTTGTTAGCAGTTGTGAAGCTACAGGCGTGATCTTTGCAGAAGGTTGAGTGGACGTCCTTGAAGGTCCAAATAATACAATACTCAGAGAAAGAAAGTGTTTACATGTTGAGCTGGCTTCTTTTCCTTGAATGCTTTTTCAAAGGCAGAAGTTTCATTTAGCCCAAAACCATGCAGGATTTCCTAATCTTCATTTTTCCCATGTCTGTGTCAGTTAAGTAGGTTTATACCAAACTTGCTGGGAGCAGCAGTTTCTGCAGCGAGGAAAACGCACTGTAGCCCCACATCAGCCCTGTGGTCAGGCAGCGATAGCCTCAGTGACAGTATGGATGTGACAAAGAGCTATGCTTTGACTTCACAAGCTTCAGTTGTTTTCTGCCATCTCTATTAGAAATTAGCATTTTTCGTTTTATGACCATTTTAATTATAGTTTCCCTATTTCAGTTCTACTAAATATGAATGAAGCAGGTGAAGTGTAGCCCAGTTGGAGCATTATACTGTTTAGTGCTGGTTACTATCTTTAGCAGAGAATCTGGAATTCATTCTCATCTCATTTGCTGAGCACTCTATCATTAAAGTGTCATTGAGAACTGACACCACTTAATTTTAGCAGCTTTCAATTCTCGTTTGCAGCAAGAATAGCTTTAAATGGAGAGGAGTGCAAATTACAGAGAGAGGGATATTTTTACACCACACTCAGCATTTTATCAAACAAAGCAGCCTCACGGGGAATAGGGGACAATACATTATAAAACCAAACTCTCCTCTGATGCTGGTAAATGGGTATTTAATCTTCCTATTGCAGGCATCCACTCTGATGAGCCTGTAATGAATATACTGACTGGGACATTATCGGAGCTGTTGTGTTTTCCTGTTCCCTGAAATATCCTTTAGTTTTTATTTCAGGTGTAGTCAAAGAATAAGCTGGGGAGCTCAGCTGTTCCCTGAAGACCACTGAAGGATCTGTACCTTGTTGCAGGCAAACCAGTTTGGGACATATTTTCCCTTCTCCTATTCATTGCATAATTGCTTTTTCCTCCCAGTGCAGTTTGAACCCTTAAGGGGTTAAGAAAATCACATACTTGGGATCCGTGGCAAATTTTAACCCTTTCAGCTTGGCTTCCCTGCTTAATTGGATGTAAAATATCCTCTTGCAGTGCATCTTGAGATGTTGCCTCGCTCTTGGAAATCTGCTACTGAATAGATACTAGGTTTACCTCTGTTTTCTGTTGCCTTTCTCATCGCTTATTTATGTGAAATTTCAAATTTGTAGCCCCCAAATTAAATAATTTGCTTGCAGTTAAGGCACATTTGGGATAGGCAGGTCAATCATAGCAATTCATTTTGACGCCAGAAATATGGATAAATACCTTTCTTTGAATGAAATGTTAGAATAGTTTTTGGTAAGGATAAACAGGTATTTGAAGGCATATTTACAGTATTATAAAACTTGATGTTAATGCTCATAACAATATCATCTTAAGGTAGTAGGTATCTGGGTTCTGTAGAAAGTCAGCACTCTCAAGTTTGAGTTAAGAAACCTGGACGGTATGAAGATGCACACAGAAATTAGGATCCCTGTCAACCCCCACTCTAGCCTGTGGTGATTCCACTTGACCAAATTATAAGTAAATTAATCAAGTTTGGATTTAACTTCCTTTTACAAACATCGTTGATTATATTCATGTATTTTTTTGGCTGATGGTTTCACTGCAGGAAATGTTAAGAGTAATTGTATGCTCAGGATGACTTCATTTGGACATGATGAGAGACCCTGTGAGGATTTTTGTCCTTCAGGTACTGATGTCTCTCTCATGCTTAAGTTCATTTTAAAGCAATTTTGCCCAAGAGTTTTTTGGGGGTTTGACATCTATTATGTGGCCTTCCTCTTCTTCTACCTGCTCAGGTTACTGGTGGTTACACATGATGGTTGCTCACAGCTATTAATTCCTCTGCCGGGGGACACCAGTGTCACGTTGCACAACAGGGGGTGAAGGTGCTGGTGACATGAGGCTGTGCAACTGCAGCCTGTTTCCCTTTCAGAAAGAAAGAGGGAACAAAGAGGAAAGTGCCCACTGAGTGTCCCAGGACCCAGCTGGATCCAGAATGGGAAGGTGAGGGGTGGGTAAGCTGTGAAGCAGCATTCAGCTGAGTAATGAAGTGACGACCTAAAACAGAGGAGAATCTGAAGAGTCAGCCAGGTATTGATGTTGTAGCTAACTCTCCTAGTCCTATGTTTCATTGGGTTACTGCATTTTGACTTGAGTACTTGATGGAGCATGCTGGAGGTGAAATGATGTTGGGGGGTGTTGACAGTCCAAGCTAAAAGGACTTTCTACTGTTCACTGTTAATTTCTCATCAAATTGAGAGGGGAAAACTTAATTCTGTGTCACATCTTCCTGTGAAGCTAAAAACCATGACTCAAACTTTGTTTTGAGTCTTTCCATTTACAGAAATATTTATTTAATCCAACATCACTTTCTCAAGTTGATTGTTTCATTTCAGTGTGGGGTTTTTTTAAAGCATTTAAACCGCTAAAGCTTTTTGCAATCTTCAGTAAAAAATCAGTATTTTACTCTTATTATAAGATATTTCCAACTAGAGAGTGTCATTGTTGGGCTTTTCCCTGGCATAATTTTCTGTCCCCTCGAGCTTGCATTTGACACTAGCTCAAATAGCGTTGCTTCATCTCACTTCCTCGGTCCCTTTAGAGGTTCGTATATCTCATTGAAGTCCCTCATAAGACCCTTCTTTCCCAAACAATACTTTTTCTAACCTTTCAGAATATAGAAGACCCTTGACTCCTTGTATCATTCTGGATACCTTTAGATGTACCTTCTTCCATTTTTATGATACTATTATAATAAATATGAAACCAAGACAATACATTTTAGTCCAAATGCATGACCTGGGGCTTTTCCCATTATTGTTTTCTCTGGTTTAGATAGCATCTAAACCAGATATCTCTTTTTTTCATTCTTGAATTATGTTTTGGTTTGTATTTTTTTAATTACTCCTGTAAACATCTCCCTAATAAGACTTACATTGGTCTTCATGATGCTGATTCTTAGAGTTCCATAATGTATCCTCTGACTTACATGGATTTCTCCTTTCAGTACTAATAACTGAAACCACACTGCAGTGGCATTTTGTTTCCTTATATTTCTCCCTGTCTTTTTTAACAAATCACATTTGTATTTTGTCAGTCCAAAAGACATTATATTAGGTTGCAATTCAACATCTTCTTGAATGTCAGGGACAGATGGAGAGTGGTACTTGTGAACATAGCTGTGAAGCAGAAGGAAGCTGGTCTGATATCAATGAGATTGTTGTCAGCAGCAAAATCACCCAAACCTTGCACTTTTGGTCTGTTCCAGCTGTGACAGCACAAAGCAGGATTGAAGAGATACTTGGCCATGGATGAGGTATAATTTCAGAGTAGCTTGAACAGCAGACAAAGTCATAACTTAGGCCATCAGAGCATATTTTATAGAAGGAAGGGATGCTGACTTTTTGCTACAAAATGTCAGTAAAAATCAAGTGGTTCTTAAAATAGAAATGTACTAGCGTGTTGGATGGATAAATGGGACTAAATGTGAAACTCGACTTCAGTTTAAGACCTGTGTCTGCATTTTAAAGAGTTCTTATCTACTACAAAAGTAGTATTTTCTGCTTCAATGTTTGGAATGTTATTGTTAACACCAATACCTCTGATTACAAGAGCTGAGAAAGATCATATGGAAAAAAAGCTGAAATGTCTGCGCTTCTTCATTGTCAGTGCAGAAGAAAGGGGTCAAATGTCAATGAGAGTCAAGCTTCCAATATTTTTTCCCCATCTGTCAGATGTTCAGCGTTAACATATTTTATTTAAAGTCTGATTTACTATTTCCCTTGTATATTGAGTCATTTTTTGCCTGATAGCCTTACAGCACAAAACAGAAAATGAGAAATTTTTAGAAGATACTCAATTTTGACTTCAATTACTGGCAGAATATTCATCAAATAGTAAATTCTGGTACTTTTCAAACACTTAAAACAACAGATTTTCAAGTACAAGATTTAACAGAATAGACATGAAAGGTTTCTTTCTTCAACCAATGTAACCAAGACGACTGAATATAAATTTCAGGACCCAAAGCTAGAGAGAAATTTATAAATGGTACTTGATTTACTTCACTTCTGAGGCCTCCTAACTTTTCTTTGCACAGCCTTGTATAAAGCTACTGAAAGGTGCAGGATAGATCCCACTTAAAACTCAGCAAACTTCTTTATATGGCAAGCAAAAACTAAATCACCAGTCTGCCTTTTTCTGCTTTCAGAGGAGAGAAGCAATCAACCTTTATGTCTGCTTAGACCACAGTTTCCCTCTCTGCTGATAATGTTAACAAGAGTTCCAATTATTGTCAATCATCATGGCATTTTCGCTAACATGAATACCAACAGCACTGACTCATTCTCATATGGTCACCAGTTTTTGTCATTCTCAACCTGATCCAGATTTGCATCACTGACTGACAAAAGAAATGTTCTACATACCATTACCAGGTTCTTCAATCATCCAGTCTCCTCAGTCACTCTGAATTCACTGATCACTTATTTTTGTATTGTTCCTATTTTTCTTCTTTTCCACAAGAGAAGATGTGAAAAGAGAGTATTTTAACCTGGCTTTCTGTTGCGTTACTTCAGTTGTGTGATGATGAAACTCACTGAAAACCAATTGGTTTGTGATGTGGATGTATCAATGTGATGAGTCAGGCCTACAGTTCTTTTAAACCAGTGTTTTCCACTGACCTTTTCCTCTACACTGATCTTCAGGCATCTGTGTTATTTATCCTGACTCCTGTGAAATCACTTTCTCAGTCATGCCTTTATCTTCTGCATTTTCTCATATCTTCCTGCTCTCATCTTACAAGATGTCCTTCGGTCTTACATATACCATATACAATCCTTACCCTTTCAAAGTTATTTAATTGCCACAGAAAAGCAGGATTGATGGCTCTATTCATCTGTAATGGAGGCAACAACAGTATACCCAGGACATCTACTGTGTCTCCCTCCTGACCTCACAATGCGGAAGTTAATATTGCAATTCAGCATAATGTCTTCTGTATTGCGTCCCGCTGTGGAAATGGCAAGTTAACTGCTGGGTAGTTTGAGCTGTGGCTGTAACATCTTAGAAACTACTAGGTGAACTAGTATTTTCTGTTACATACAGCTGGTTTGGTTGGGTATTGAAGTAGAAAGTTATTCTAGAATGGCTTTTCAGTCTAAACCCAGATTAGTCACCTTTAGTCACCTGTGTCCTGCTTATCTCTCCCATTCCTCTTTTTCTT
>VXBW01001986.1:320306-455306 GCA_013400375.1 Thinocorus orbignyianus | reverse complement strand
TTATATAATTGCTGTGAATTTAGACAATAATCAATGAATGAAAGTCCACCAACTGATACAATATGTGAGCATGCCATCCCATAAAGTGCTGTACCATAAGGTAATTACAACAGAAATCAACGGACAAGTCAAATTCCTTTTGCCCTGTTGTAAATCCACTTTTAAGTGTCACGTTCAGCAGTGCAAAGGAGGTACTATCTTCATTTTCCAAGGAAATTAGTTCCTGATAATCTTTATAGAACGCTTATGAGATTAAAGAACCTGTGCCTAATTTTCCATATTGCAAATCTCTTTGAAAGGAAGATACAAAATTTAGGGTGTTTACTAAGGGACTTTTCAAATTATAGCCTTCATAGCTGTTTTTCTGTGTTTCAAGGCAAAGATTTTCTGGAACAAACCGTCTGACATATTGTCTACCTGCCTCAGGATATTCTTACATTTGATATGGCAGTGAAAAGTTGAGGGTTTTAACCAATGACTCAGCTGCTCTCTTCGTTGAATACATCAGCATTACTCCATGATTTTATTGCGAAACCAACATATATTCTTTCCTACACAGAATCCCACTGCTGCCTCCTGACATTAGTGAAAGAATTTAACTGTTTTCTTCTGTGCATTGAGGACAGAGAGTGAGATAAAGCTTTGAAGAGATTCAAGCATCATGCATCATGCACTTTCAAATTTATATTTAAGTTCCATGGTTCTCCGTTTCCTCTAAAATGAGTACAGTCATTTTCTAATATTTAATTCTACTCAGCTATAAATATTTGGAGGCTGTCTGACCTATTATGAAGAACCACATACTACACCGGAACCAGAGTGAATTTTAAAAAGACACAATTAGATCAAAATTTTAATTCTTACTCACTGAAAGAGCAGCACAGTTTTTTCAGGGGTATTATTGCTTTTTATGTTCCCAGCTGATGCATAAGACTAGATAACTACCTTGCTTTGCCACCCTTTTACTCAGGTGCTATGCTACGTTTGCACTACAGAAATCACCTGAAGTCTGAATGACATGTGAATAAAGACACGTCAGTCTTTATATAAACACATGTATATATGCGATTATTTCCATACTAGTCCTTAGTATTTCCTCTATGTCACTTCATATTCCATGCAGACACAAAATTTGATTTTTTTCGTACTGCATAAAGCCATTAAGTTCAATCTTCAGTCACCTAGACATTTTCAAAAAATGGTCAGTCAAATTCTTTAAAATTCATGTCAAACTCATTAAATTGTTACAGCTGGAATAATATACAAAAAGTAAAGAAAAAGAAAACCAAAAAAACCCACAGCTTTATCAGATTTTTTTTTTTCATCTCTGAGAAAACAGATGTTGCCTTTTTCTTCTGAAACAGAAATTTAATATAGAAGTATTTTTATGAATAAGTCTTAAAGATCAAAAAAAATAATCAAAGTAATTCCATGTCAGATAACAGAAACACAACGTCTGACTGCCATGCTAGGACAAGACTCTGGTAACCATTCTGTTATTCTGTATGAATGTTTAGTTTTCATCAAAAAGTTGTTGTTCAAATACAGATATCAGTGGGCAACAGCCTACTTCTGATCCCAAATAAAAAAGCTGAACTTCCCTATGATATGCCCCTTTAAATCTATTACGTCTGTCATTCTAGTACAGTCTGCTTCCTTGTGACCCAGAATGACAGGAGCATCTGCAGGAGAAGGAAAGACATACGTCTGGCTACCACTGTGCACCCACAGCCTGGCAAGATACAGCAGCACATATTCCGGGTGGGTGGCATCCATATCTATTTCATCTGTTCCAAGCATCCTCCAGTGCAGTCAGGATATTCAACTTACAGGGGTTTATTTATTTTGGAAATTTTCTACATTGGATTAAGAGGGTTTTTTGCAACTTTTATTTTTATAAGCGTCCAGTTCATCACCAAAGTTTTCATACCTGGTTATCATAGTATGAATATTACCTAAATTGTGACAGTTATTATTTACACTTTGTTGGTGAAGTATTTGGTTTGCCATGCACTAGGGTAGGTTTTGAGAACAATTTCAAAACCCACAACATCAATTTTGTATTTAATTTTCCAAATTCTCCTCCTGTCCTAAATAATACCTCAGGCTCAGGGAAATGAGTAAATGATTTTAACTTTCATTTTCCCCCAATTTCTTACAACAATATGTGGTTGCCTTGCACTACAATTTATTTCAGATTAAAAAAAAGCCAGAATTTTGGGATCATAGAGATACGACTTTTTCAATATTTTAGCATTTTGTATGTACTTTACATTTAATTTGCACAGGGAAGATTATCAAATACACAGGAAAACAATGGCTTAATCTCTCACTTACAATCCATATTTTGTGGAAAAGATTTATTTAACTTTTAAAAAATTTTTTGCCAGAAAGCTGTGACTGTTCAGCAGAGACTAAAACTTAAGCTGTATCATCAACTGCTAGCCTCTGCATTATGGAATTGTAAATCAATTAATATAATAAAAACAATTTATAGATATGAAATAAAATGTCAGTTTCATGACTAATGGTTGACTCATAATTCAGACACCATGAAGCTGGTAGTGAATCTGTGACTTTGATAGACACCTTCCCAGTCTGTATTTCATGAAAACTTCAAAAGAACTTAAACAGTTTCATAAAACTGGATGATATTTCTTCTGATCAAATTGATTCATGGTGATTGTCATTTATTTACTCTCAAAAAACATCCACTGCAGTTTTTGCTAAATATTGGTAGGATATATGATTTGTACTCTTAGTTTCACATTCCTAAATCATATTGAACATCAAGCAAAACTCTGAATAACACTTCTCAGACCTCTCATATTGCCCCTCATGTCCTAGTACTGGTCCTGTTTCTGACATCTGCTCTTCTGAGTTAGCTGGCATCTAAAATCATTATATTTTAATTATTACAGTGTTACAGAACTTGTTTAAAATACTGGACATACTTGCAATTTCTTCCTAATTTTATTCCTTTCATTTATTTTCTCTTCGGGGTACACAGTTTCCAAGTACAAATGCCCCTCAGTTATCTTCTCTCCATTTTTCATCTCCTTCTCTTGAACCAAGTGTATGCAAGACTTCCACTTTTGTATTATATCCACACTTGATTTTATCCAGCTTCACAGAAAAAGAAAAATTCCAGAAATTCTTCAATTTCTGCTAAGCAAAGAGCTGTTAATCATTCAGTATATTGATAAAATGTATAGGGTTACATACTCAAGGTTGTCCTAATTTTAACTATTGTCATCATCAAGACTTTTCCTTGGTACAGAAAGGGTCCTATCCACTTGCAATGATGACAAACTGAAATATCTAAATACATATATGCATTGAAATAACATTTTCAAGAGGTCAAGCTGACATCTTTCTGAAAATTGCCTTCTTCAAAGGAGTTCTGGAGGATACTTCAAGTAATATCCAGACTTGCTATCTATTTAAACAAATATTAACCATACATTTTACAGAATTTCACCTCTGAATTTTTTACCTAAAACTCAGATTATTTGATAAATTTTGTCTAAAATAAATCTAATGTTTATTATTAATACATTAGGAGAACTTCAATAATTCTTTTCATCTATATTTATTATTCTGCTACATTAAATATAGATACATTACTAAGAGATGATCACAATAATTGTTTTGTGGAAATGGGAAAAGTTCCAGCGTAATACCATATTCATAAACCCATAAATTGCTCCATAAGTTATAAAATTATCATATGACATATATCTTTTATATATCATATATCTGTTCTGATATCATAAAACATTATCACATCAGGGTTAGAGGGATGAAGTGCTAGTAAGGGCCTTCAACCTGTTGCCTTGAGGCATGCTGGGAGCACTGCATTACGGTGAAAGTCTTATGGAGATGAGCCTGGGGCTCCGTTATCTTTGAAAGGTCCTGGAGAACAGGCAAGGTGCCTGAGGACTGTAAAAAAGACATTGTCATCCCAGTCTTCAAAAAGTGCAAGAAGGAGGATCAGGGAAACTACAGGCTGATCAGCCTTATCTCCATCCCTAGAAAGATGATGGAATGGCTTGTTCTGGGTGTCATCTCAAAACATATGGAGGACAAGAAAGAAGTAGTCAACAGGGATTCACCAAGGGGAAATCATGTCTGACTAACCCGATAGCCTTCTTCACTGGCATGATTGGACGGATAGGTGAGAGGAGGGTAGTGGATGTTGTCCTCCTTGACTTCAGCAAGACTTTTGACACTGTCTCTCACAGCATCCTCATAGGTAATCTTAGGAAGTGTGGATTAGATGAATGGACAGTGAGGTGAATTGAAAACTGGCTAAAAGGCAAAGCACAGAGGGTCATGATTAGTGGCACGGAATCTAACTGGAGGTCTATAACAAGTTGTGTTTCACGGAGGTCATTTCTGGGTCCAGTCCTCTTCACTATATTTATCAATGACCTGGATGAAGAGATGGGGTTGTACCTTCAGCAAGTTTGCTGATGATACAGAACTGGTGGGGAGGGAAGGGAGGGACGGGAGGGAGGATGGCTGATACACCAGAAAGCTGTGATGCCATCCAGCAAGATCTGGAAAGGCTGGACAGTTGGAGAGGAACCTGATGAAATTCAACAAGGGCAAGTGTAGGGTCCTGCACCTAGGAAGAAATAACCCTCTGCAAGAGGACAGGTTGTGGACTGACCTGCTGGAGAGCAGCTCTGAGTAAAATGACCTGGAAGACCTAGTGGACAACAGGATGACCATGAGCCAGCAATGTGCCCTTGCCGCCAAGAAGGCCAATGGCATCTGGGGGTGCATCAAGAAGAGTGTGGCCAACAGGTCGAGGGAAGACATCCTTCTCCTCTACTCTGCCCTGGTGAGGCCCCATCTAGAGTAGTGTGTCCAGTTCTGAGCTCCCCAGTTCAAGGAGGACAGGAAACTGCTGGAGAGAATACAGCAACGGGCTAAAAATATTATTAGGGGCCTGGAACATCTCTCTTATGAGAAAAGGCTGGGGGACTTGGGTCTTTTTTAGTCTGGAGAAGACTGCAGTGGAACCTGATCAACACCTATAAATACTTAGAGGGTGGATGTCAAGAGGAAGTGGCCAGTCTTTTTTCAGAGGTGCCCAGTGACAGGACAAGAAGAACTGGGCACAAACTTGAACATAAGAAGTTCCACCTAAACATGAGGGGGAACTTCTCCACTTTGAGGCTGGCAGAGCACTGGAACAGGCTGCCCAAAGAGGTGGTGGAGTCTCCGTCTCTGGAGACTTTCAAAACCCACCTGAACAAGTTCCTGTGCAACCTGCTCTGGCAGGGAATTTAGATTAGATTATGTCTGAAGGTTAATTCCAACCCCATATCATTCTGTGATTCTGTGATTCCGTGACATTAAAAAAACTTTGGAGATGCAAGTCTTGGATGTGAATCTGCTACTCTATGGCCTTAAATTAAATCACTGACCTATCACAATTTACAAATTCTGTTTACATCCAGAAATGTTGTCATCTCTATTTTAAAAATAATTTGACCAACCTGGTATAATGCCATATGCAGATTCTAGTGTATTATTTTTCAAGTGACTTCTATGACAATGTAACCTCTTCTAAACCATAATAAGATTCTGAAGAGATTTTTGTATTAGTTTTACCAAAGTTGTTTAATTAACACCCTCAGTTTAAATAATGCACTTCTGCCTGTAAATCAACCCTCAGTTTTAATGGTCATAAAGAGGGGATAATAATACTTACTCCTCAGATCCTCAGGTCGAATATGCTGTTGAAATACGAAACATTTTGGTTTTTAATACTAATACACAGGCTACAAGAAATACATAGCCAGTAAGGATTCAATCTATTTTACCATAAACCTCAAACAAGGCAATCAATCCAAAAAAAAGTGTTCCTCAGAGAGACTTTCAATCTGGAATACTGCATCCAGTTCTGGGCTCCCCAGTTCAAGAGAGACAGGAAACTACTGGAGAGAGTCCAGCATAGGGTAACAAATATGGTTAAGGTAGAGGGCTGAGGGGAGACCTTATTAATGCTTATAAGAATCTGAAGGGTAGCCTGACAGAGAATGGAGACAGACTCTTTTCAGTGGCTCCCAGTGACAGGACGAGGGGCAACGGGCACAAGCTGGTACATGGGATGAAGTTCCTTTCGAATATCAGAAAAAGCTTCTTTCCAGTGAGGGTGACAGAGCACTGGAACAGGTTGCCTATGGAGATTGTGGAGTCCCCTTCTCTGGAGACCTTCAAGCCCAACCTGGATGCAGTCCTGAGTAATGTGCTGTAGGCAATTCTGCTTTAGCAAAGGAGTTGGACTAGATGGTCTCTAGAGCTCCCTTCCAACGCTGACAATTCTGTGATTCCATGAATCAAAATTTCACTAGAGGTAAAAGTGGTAATCTTGTCTGCTATTTGCATGTAAGTTTGAGTGTAGACCAAACTTAAGAATAAGGATTATCATTTAATGGGATAAGGCACAAGTAGTGTCTTGGAAGATTTTCCCTATCTTTGTTCAGTGACCCATAGCATAATAACTATTCTAAATTACTATTTTTATTGTTGTTTTAGAAAACTTAACAACAGAAAAATTACCTCATATGCTACATTGGAAGGAGAGCTCTCTTTCTTTGCCATCTACCTTCAGAACACCTCTGAAGAAAGTAATGAGTATGGGTCACATTCAGAAGGAGCCTAGATCACTTAAGGGAGAACCGGTTTGTATCTGTCACTAATTTTCTCAGCACATATGTTAGAAAGAATTAAACCTAGAGCCAGGTGTATATTTTGAAGCTTACATTTGAACTGTGTTTGCACTTCAGAGCTCCTGTATGACCTTGGACAGGTCATTTACTGTCTGTGCTCTAGGTTCCCCAGCTGTGAAGTGGGGGAACGAACTTTTTGCTGTAGTCTATGAGGATGTTGTATAAGAGTTAAGATATTCTTGCAAGTCAAAAAGAATATATGTAAAAGAAAAGGAGTCCATTTGAGCCTCCTTTGAATCTTGTTTCGAGTGGTTTACACCCACTGAAGTTGTTTTGGCATTTACAGAGTTATTGTTGATGTACCTTATCACAACCAAGTCAGAGAAAAGTTCACCAAAAGTGTGTTGATATAATTAACGTGCTGCAAGAGAGCAACATTTGCAAAGCTCAGGCTTAGCGATATGTAAAGATACGCACATTTTAGCAAAGTGAGAAAAATGTAAAGGAAAAAATTAGGTTTGATGATTTAACATCAGTGCAAATTAAATTAATTCCTGGGGAAGGTATTTTGGATAAAGATCAAATAAATCCCTTTAGATGGAAAGATTGAAACAGGGTTTTGTTGAACATCATTAATGGTACCTTTTCTCTCTGCATTGATTAAGCTCATTGGCTATGAGCAAGAAGGTTGCCCAGCAAGCCATCTCTTTTTTTATTTTATTTCAAGCATGTCTTGTTTGAAAGGGATAATTGTGCCCAGCAGATCTTGTTTCTAACGCTTCTTATATATAGTGAAATACAGTAATTTAACAGCTTGCTGGGGGAACAAGAATTTGTTCCAGTTCCTGATTTAAATGTTTATGCTAATTGCTATTTATTGGCTCAGATGCAAATGATAGGTTGGCCAAAGTGAAATTTTATGACGAGCAAACTCCCCCCTTTTGTGCAAATTGAAAAAGTGAAACAAGAAGAGGATGAAATGAGCCGAAGATGGTCTTAATGGCTGCTTTTTAATGGGGAAGATAAAATTAAGACTGATTTACGTGGCCAACTCCCCTGTTTTCTCTTATCAGCTCATTTGGCAGGAAAAATGGAAAAGTAATTGTTCCTCTTTCAATGTGGGCCTCAAACCATTATTTATGGGCTGAAATTAATCGCTGTTTATCCTTCATTCACGTGGAAAACGCTCTATCAGCATTATGAACCCCAGCAACTCAACTAGTCCCTTGCAATTTAGCCAACAGCAAGCACGGATCCTGATGAGCCGTGCCTTAATTTTCTGGGCTGTGGGAGTTAATGAAGACTCCTTTCTCAGGTGGACATATTTGTATTTCTACAACATTAATAACAAAGGCCCGTACTTTCTTTTCTGCAGCATGTAAACTTTTTTTTTTTTTAGTAGAGAAAAAATAAAAGACTACTCATAAAGCTGGACAGGGTTGAAAGAGAAGACAGAGAGAAGGCTGATTTTTCCTTGTACAGACATCTCCTCAGTAACAATAAGATGGACAACTCTGTCCCCTGTTATGGAGCATATATTGCAATTGCAATGCTTTGACACTGAACAGTGTTTTTATTTATCCTTTCCTCCTTATGTTTTATCTTCCTTGTATTCATCTTCCAGCCTGATAAGTTCACTGTACTGACTGCCCATGCACTTAATGCCAAAAGGGAACTATGCAGTTGGGACAGCTACAGCTGCATCTTATCTAATTCTGCTCAAGGGAACCAACTGGTGCTGGCAACATGCACTTCAGGCAGAAGTCCTTTCCTGCTTCTTTTTCAAGATGGTGCAAAGCATCACCCATTCCACAAAGATCTCCATTCCACATAGCCAGGAGGAGAGTTGAATGCTTGTCTCTCCTTTGCTTTTTTTTTTTTTCCAGCCCCAGGATGCCCTTGGAAATGAGATGGTTCATTTTAGTAACAGCAGCAGCTGCTGCCTTGAGAATATCAGAATAAGAAAACAGAGTTTACACTGTAATAGAATGGAAAATGGATTATTAAGCAGACACGGTAGGGACTGTCCTGCTGCTTCAGGCCTAAAGTGTGTCTAGTCCACTGTCTGTGCCTATGACAGTGGCTAGCAGAGAGAATAAATAAGAAGGTGTGAAGTGGTCATGTTTGCTGCCTTCAACTAAGGGCCCGCTTGATTTGTAGTTGTTCAAGACAGGCTGAAATCCTGAAGCATGAGTTTTAAAAGATTTAAGACCAGTAAAAGCAGCAAGGGATGAGAAATAGGCTTCTACTGAACCTTTCTTCTGAACATCACAGGTCAGGAGCATATGTGCTCTTAAACAGTCTGGTATTCAGAAACTATCATAATCCTCCTTCACGGGACCTATGAATGAAGAAAAATTGAGCAAGTTTTAAGTAAATCAACGTGTGCTACAGTTCAGGCTTTAGCAATGTTGTATAATAAGATATATTCATGTTGTCTTTCTTCATTAATGTTATGAGGGAGATCACTGGACACACTCATATTTGCCATGGGTCTGAACTAAAATTACATTGAAAGTCAATAGACATTTTCTCACTGATTTACCTGTGTTTTGGATCTGCTCCAAGATCTGTACATTACCATTTTAGAAAGGGCAGAGGTAGTGAATTGGTCTCAGGTTTGTAAACCCAGTAATGCACTTCCAAATGTGACTTATGTTCAGCTTACTTCTCAGAGCCAGGACTGGAGTCTGCAACATACAGATGAGATTCTGATGCTGATATCAAAAGCAGTACAAATGTTTTAGTTAACAAATGAATTAATTTGCATATGAACATTTAAACCTTCATCAATATATGGTTAGAAATCATATAACTTCCCAGGAAAAGAGAAAGTATATGCAAATTTTTTTAAATTATGATTCTATACAGCAGACAAGGAATGGGTTCCCATACTTTTGGATGAGATCCAGCTCAAATTGCCTGTTCAAATACAACTGTACAACCCCAGACAGGCTAAGAATATTGATTCTGCAACAGGTTAAAAAGTACAGTAAAGACAAAGTGTTTGTGCAAACTCTGATGTAGAATTAAAAGTATTATTTTTGTTAACAAGTCTACAACACACCTTCTAAGCCTGGTACTCCCTTCTCCTAGTGGCCAACTATCCTCTTGGCCTAAGTTATTTGCTCAGGAACTAATCACCTTTGTTCAATGTTCGTTCTCCCAACTGGAAAGCACCCTCAATGTGATGTGTGGTAGGGCAAGGCTATCCTCCATTGATGATCTCTTGGCACTCACGTCATACGCAGCACTAGCCCAGCTGGTAATGAGAAATGAAAACCAGAGGTAGATTAAAGTCCCTCACTTCATCTCCAGAAGTAAAATGCAAAACGTTCTACCAATCACACGGATGCTTGGCATACAGTGTTTTATTACATAATAATACATCATTATCAGCCAGAAAAGATGGGCAACAAAGAAATTCACATTGCTTCTCACTCACCACTTTCAAAGAGTGCAGATGGTAGCTGACTTTTGCATAGAAACATCCATGGAGAGAAGACAGGGCCAGCTCCTGTGCGCTTTCACAGAGTCTGCAATTCTCACCCTTCGCCTCTTATGCTGTTCCCCCAGGCTAATTGCTCAAGCATAGAAGGAACCAAATGGAGAGAAAACACAGTTATGTGTAGACTTATTCTTCATTACTGCCAGCTTGATGTTCATATTCATATATACCAACAGAAAAAAATAACATTTCACAAATGCAACTTTGGAAATACTCCATTTGGGTACTGTTCTCTCATTGGCACAAATTAGAAGGTTTCTACATTTTGTTTCTTATCTAAACTACGGCTTTGATCCTACTACCTGTTAATTCAGTGGGAATTTTGCTATTAACTTGACTGTGGCTCTGTGTATTGGAACATATCCCTTTTTTTCTAATTAAAGATAACCCTGACTCCTGGAGATAAATTCTGATTATACTTCTGTCCAAATGTCTGAACTTGATTGCTGAAGTAGGACACAATCCTGCACATGAAAGACTGAAAGTCTGAATTTCAGAGATATTGACCATGCAGTAAATAATACACACGTTGTGTGTACTGAACCCATGGTTTCTACCTCAAGTGCAGGTTTGTTTCTCTTATTTCAACTTTAATATGAGTCCAAGCTTCTCAAAAAACTTGGAAAGATGTTTCTACACCTAGAACCTAGCTCATTTTTTTGAAGCTAAGGACTATTTCTAAGGCAGGATATTATCATAACACAAAGCTGTGCATTTCCAAAGACCAATTCATTCCTACTTATTGCATCCCAGTTGTCTTTTTTAAAGAAGAGTAAGCCTATCTTTCTTTTCTTTTTTTTTTTTTTTTTTTTTTGAAAATGCTGCATGTTTGTTTTACACTGTCAGAGAGTTCAGCATGCACGGAGAATTTCAGTGAAGAGGACAGGCTGGTCTTTTGCTGTTCAGCAGACCTAAAACTAGTTGCCACTGCTAAGGTGAGTTCTTATCTGCTAATAATCATTCTTGCTATGGCAGTAATGTGCTTTTCTACTCTGTCATCCAAAGTACTGTGACTTTAAGAGAAAAGACATGGCAAACAACAGATCTGTTTAACTTTACTTTGATTTTGCCGGCTTTTCAGTTCTGTCATTAAATTCACAAAAGTTGAAGCTGTTGAGGCCCCAGAAATTTTTCAGTAGTAGAAAGCTTTTTTTTTATATTATTTTTATGATTAAAATGTTAAAGTGATATAAGATTGTTCCTATCCATTTAAGATTATTCTTACTAGTTTTCATAATTGTTAGAGTCCACTTAAGTAATTTATGACTGGGCCTTTAACGCAGCCATACCAATAATTGAATCCTCTTTAGCCTTGCTCACCATAGTGCTTTCCACCTAAATTTCCACCTAAATAATTGATACTGGATACACTCAGGTGTCATAGCTCTTGGAAGATACAAGAGCTTTGAAATGATCTGGAATCGTGTTCTTTTTCATTTTGTTTATACTCTACAGAGGTGATAAGTATCTTGGGAATATAACCTGATTATACAAAATCCTGCTTGGAATATCTCACACAAAATGTATTGTCAATAGGAAAAGGTCTTTTCTAGGATAAGACAAGGTATTCATTTGGAAAGCTACTTCAGGAAAGTAAACCATTGCTGTATGTCCAGTGGCTGCCTCTTATTGATGCTTTGGACAGGAGCTCTGCTTTAGATCAATGAGATTTGCCTACTTAGAGAATGTATCTGTGCATGTAACTCACCCATGCCTGTTTAGCTGGACGTATTTATACAATTTGGGATATAGTTTCATTCTCTGAAGGTGGTGTAAGATAATCCCACTCAGAGAAGCATATCATAGATCAACTCCAGAGCAACAAAACAGGAATGATAACGCCACTCATTTTGAAAGCTAAATTGTGGGTTGTTAGGTAAAAGTTATAAAACCTCTGTCAGATAATGTATCCAGTCTCCTCTGAAGCAAACTAGTGGCTTCAGAGCCTATCTGCACACTTAAAAATGTGTTTAACTAGGTACTTGATATTTTTGTGTGGTGTCATTTTATTCTGGTTTGATATGGAACACTGGTAACTCTTTAATCACTTGCTCAATACAGTCCATGAGTCTGTAGATCCCTGTTGTAGGTCCCTTGGAAACCTTCCTTCCAGCCCAAGGAGTCCTGCTTGGTCCAGTCATTCCTCTTACAAAACAGATGGTATGCTTTGCCCCGCCCTGTGCTACCATTCTTTGTAGGTTTTTGAGCTCTGTGAGTAAACTTTTCAAGACAGTGGAACTAGAAATTCATAAAATACACGGGATGAATGAAAAACTCAGACTAGCAACATTAATTGCACCTGGTAAAGGATGGCGAGTGTTTCCACAGCTTGATTAGCAGCTCCCAAAAAACTGAAGTTGTTACTCTTTTTTTTTTCTTTTTTCCTTTGATAATAATGCTCTTGTACCTTGGGGATTTCCTGGATCCAGGGGAACCTCTTTCAAACCTATATTTTTCATCAGTAAGACTTGTATGTGAGAAAGAAAAATCACAACCAAGCGGACAGTTGGCAGACTGTCTGGTCTATCACTTCATCTTGATAAGGTTCTGTATGCTAGCAAATAAAAGGTTTCAGTGAATAAATTTACTGTTTTAAATTATATAAAATACATTCTGTCACACAGCAAAAAAAAAAATCTTTGACATCTGTCAAAAATGTAACTTTATTCAATTGTTTTATCATGGTGTGTATTCTGATGTTCACACTGATATGAGAAGATTTACACTGAGATTATGAAACAGCTGATTCAGTTGAAGGCTGAAAAGAGATAGGATCTGAAAAGTCTCAGTGCAGATTCACATGTCCTTTTCATTCATCATTTGACTCAGATGTTTTACTTTAGCCAGAGGCAATTTCTGTAGGGAGGAAATTGTCTAAACTATACTGGGTGAGGACATAGACTTTACCTTTTTAATCAGTACTCTGGCTTTAGGTTCTTCTAAAATTTCTAAAGTGTAAATTGGTCATAAACTCTCAGTGACTGTTTAAACTGGCTCCAAAAACTTTGGACTTCAGGGGGGAAAAGCTTAAAAAATTAAAAATAATAATAAAAAAAAAAGCTCAATGAAGATTACCTCTTTTGATTTTTGATTTTCACTTCTTACTCTGACAGACACATGTATGCTTAAAACTTTCAATATGTACTGTAGATATGTAGGTGTAAAATAAACACGTATAAGCAGTGCTTAAAACTTGCATGTGAGTTGTGGAGGGTCATGAGTCAGTTCACACTCATGTACTTGTGTACCTGTATTTTGGTGAATGTTTATTAATAGATTTTTCATTAGGTGTCTTTTCCTTAAATAAAGCTAGCATTATCCTTTTACAAGTTCCTTCCTTGGTGCATCTGATAAGATAACTATCGTGCACCACCTGGAAAATGAGCTGCAGCAAGTGCATGACTTTGATGGTAACATGCATGGTCAGAACTGCTTTTCTTGTGAAGGAAGTCTCCACGGCAGAACACATGACAGTCAGTAGAAAGATAAATTAATTCTCAGGAGTTGGCAAGATATTTCCACTCAACAAAAGCTCCAGAAACTGAGGAACTGTCCTCAAATATACATTGAGTACAGATGAAATCAAGAAATATTTTTGTTCTGAAAAGGCTCATAGCTTAAGTACTATGGTGCTTGTAAGTTTAGAGAGCCTGGCTGTAGAAGTAACATACCCATCACTGTAACATGGTATTAAGGTAGAAAAGCATCGAACAATGATTTTCGAAGGCAAGAACTTGCATTGACATTTATGTCAGTTTTATGCACTGAAGCCAACACATAAAAAATGAGCCATGAATGCAAATATTGTCAGTGGACACTTAGACTAGATCCATGGTGCCCAACAGGACATTTTCTTAAAAGACGGTTCAGGTGAACATGCTTGACTACTTAGGATGCCTTTCTGTTCAATATGTGTTTCCATAAATGTAGTGCAAAGAGGAATAAATAGGTATGAAAGATAAGTAAGTAGGTCAACCAAACTCATCACCAAAAGTGAGTCCTCCAGCACTACATAGTAAATATGCCAAATAATTTAAGGTCAGCTTGAATCTAGTAATCAAACAGAAAAAAAACTTTTCTTGCACTGTCATGAAAGAAGACAAATTTTGGCTGGACTTTTGTCAAGGAAAACCATTTCTCAACTTTTTCTCCCAGCAAACACTCAATTACAGATACAGATATCCTGAAGCAGATATGTTAAGTTTACTTCAGGTGTTAAATACTCATGTATTTGAATATTGTTATAGCTCATATTTTGAAGCCAATCATGATCAATGTAAGATACCAAAAATATTTGTCAATATTTGCCACATTCTAGTGTCGGCAGCTGACAGACTATATACTTCTTCTTTTGTTCCATTTCTGTAGCATAATGTACAATATACAATTCATGTTGGAGCTGTGGCATTAATATATTTCTAAGATGAAGTGCTTTAGAAAACCCAGCCTTTTTCTTTGCAATATGCTCCACTGGAGTCAAAACAACTATATATGGGTCTTACTTCAGGAAAGTATTTGCTTGTTTTCCACATTTTGTCCCTTCTCATGACAGCAAAAGGAGTTTAAGACTGTTGACTTTAGTGATACATAGCAGCATTAGTTTTCTCATGTTGCAATACAAATGTCCTTCTGACACAAACAGGAAACACCTCTGAAGTCATCTGCACTCACTCAACCTCTTATTTTGGGAAAAATTATCTGCCAAGGGGTCAAATGGATCATGGTAACAATACCAGGGTTTTGTGATGTGGTTATTTGCCTTCTGGATAGGGTCAGAATTCACAAACTCATTTCATAGAGTTGCAGTAGAAACTCTCTCACAATAGAGACAGGACAGACATGAGCAAGTTTGGGATAAATAAAATGTTCCTCAGTCCAATAGTATCTCCTAGAACTACCAAATTGAAACTTCTTTTTGATGTGGCAACTGCTTTTTTAAAACTTCTTTTTATAGGTGGCAACTTACCCTCTGAGAAAGAGATTTATAAGTCATTGGTATATATAAGTTACTGGTATTTAATAACTCTACTTTGCCTCCACTTTTTTTATAATTTAGTGATTAGCATTCAGCATATACTGCTGAATCTCTAGAAGATTAGGTTGGCCTATAGAATCTTATGCATTTCATGATCCTTTGTTTGTTCCTTTGTGCTTATTTTTTTATACATCAAATGGCATTCCTACAGTCCTGAGATTTTTCTGGAACTTTAGCCTTCTTGCCATAAGCAGTGTTTTGAAGATTTTATTCCAGGTCAAAGAGACTCTGCTGACAACAGGAATTCTTTGTGAGTAGTCCGTGCTAAATTAGGACTTTTGCTGGGCATCTTTCACCTAAATCTATTCACAGAACGGGCAGAACCATGTAGCATTGCTACTGCTTTTCTTTCAGAAAATTTCTGAAATCTCGTTCTTGATTCAGATCTCAGTGAAAGATAAAAATTATTTATTTTACATTTACTGAATAGAAAATATTTACTGGTAGAAAATATGTTTATAACAATGTTTATAGCCAACGAAATTATTTTCCAGAGAGGGTCTTATGATATCTTTATTTCCCGTGAACAAAATATTTATAATGCTGGCCTCTGTCCTCCAAACCCTCTCGCTGTTACTACAAACAGTCTTATGGAAGTCAACTTTATATGGCTCTCCCTAGTGGATCAGAGATGTCTTGTAGCTTTTGGAAAGCAGACCTGTCTTGAGTTTCACCATACACGACAATTTGTCTCACAAAGAGACTTCCTATAAAGATGACTTTGAAATTCCATTTAAGATTTTCCTTCTTCTCTCTCTTGTATCCCTTGTGCTTTTTGGGGACCACAACAAATGAGATGACTGCTTGGTCTTGACAGTTCTGATGGTTTATAAGAGCCATGGAGGATCTGCCTTTCCTAGAATTTTCTTCTGTTTCTAAATTCTGCTTTATCTGGGAGTTACAGTCAATCAAAGCATTTACATTTTAATAATGAAGAGAAATAACTTCATCTGCCTCCAGTCTTAGGCTGTTGTTTGGAGTATTGCTTCTCTGCCCCCTACACACACCTGTTCACAGCCATTTTTCATGCTGGTGTAACATATTGGGGGCTGTCAGGTAAATAGAAATCAGGAGCCCAGTGAAAATGAATGGCTTTTAAAAAATCAGCCAAGTTCTCAATCCGGTTCACTGTGAGCTTTATTATTATTTAAAACAGAAATGATCCAATTCCCTTAAAAGTACAAAATCATAGATTAGTTCTGAGGACTTACTACTGTTGCACTTGCACCATGTTTTGTAAGCAATGCGTGCCAAAATACCATTGGCCATTGTGATTTCTTGAAAATTTCTAAATTTTCAGGTTATTATTAATTGTCGTTGCTTAAGTTTGCTATGGGCAAAAGGTGCTGGGGTAAATTAAGTACAGCAGTCTTCTAGCTTCCTCTCTCTAAACCCGTTCCTAAGGTGGTGTTTTCTTCAGCTTTCATAAGGTAGGTGCTCAGAATAAGGTCTTATCAAGCAATTCAGTCTACACTGCATCTGCCAAATATGTGGAGATATGCATTAGATTTTGGCTGACAACTCTATCTCAGTATGACAAACGCTAAAAGTCATCCACCCTCCCTCAAAATAAAAGTAAAAAAAAAAATAATAAAAAAGCAGGAAAACCCCTTAATATTGCTTAAAATGTCAGTTGATTTAAATGAGAGTGGTGTGATTTCTACCCATGAGGGGAGAAAAAAAGCACAGCAGGTATGTTAGAGGTGCAAAAAATTATTGAGTTTCACACATAGCATGTAGGAGCTGACAAGTCTGCTGGCAGCTGCCTGGTCACAGGGGGCTGCTGGGATCTCAGGAAAATACAGACTGTGCCTTGGTACTGAGAAATGGCAGAGAAACAGAGACAGTGCAGGGCAATAGATACGTCTCAGCTTGTTAAAGCCCAAATTGCTTTGGGCTGAACTCTGGGCTCACAGAATTGGGAAAGACCAAAACTCAATTACTGAGAGCTAAAACACAATGAGAGATCCCTCACTTTCCATAGGCGGCACTTTGTAAGGCTTAATACCAGATGTAACAAGCCATAAGTAATATAGGTGAAGGGAGAAGTGGAATGAAGTCAGTGAAGAAGACTGGGCTGAAAGAAATGCTCAAACTGTTCTTAAAATGAGTCTCCCTTGAAGTTGGTGGAACAGACAAGATTGCAGAGAAGGGGAGAAGCTAAACCTGTGAGCAGCAGGAGTCTGAACAGCAGATTGGGAGGCAGAAGCAAGTAGGAAGTAGAGCAGAGAAAATTATTGAAGTTTTCATCTGCTCAGGCACCACCATCACCAGTGCAAATGGGTGCAGTCATTTCCATTGTGGAGGGCTGTCTTTCTTGTCCTGGGCTTGGAAAAGCAGCAATCTCTTGGCCTCCCTTCTGTTTACCTCTTTTATAAAAACTGTTTCCCATCATTCTTCCTATTTCGCTGATATCTGACAGAAGGTATCTACCTCTTTTTCTTCTGCTGACATAACTTATTAAAAACAGACATACTATCTTAAGTGCATTTGTGCATGTGGTTATGGTGGTTGCATACATCTGCATGCACAGATAAGCGTTTAACTTTGAAAACAGTTTTCTTTTACTGTAAAGCTTTCCCATGAAGACTGATGTCAAAATTTCTTCTCAAGCCATTATCTAGTCCTGTGCTAAACTCTGATTGATCACCTGGCTCTTCTCTACAACTAAATAATGGTTTCATTGTAGTGAATCTGTATGCAGCATAATGGCTAAACCTGCTGGGAGCTGGTGACACAAAAGAAAAAATATTAATAAACTTAATATTAAACACTTAATCTCAGTTTTGCCAGTATTAAGTATGAAGTTTCAGCATGAAAACCAAAAGATGAAGTCTACAAAAATCAGAAAATTATCTTTACTGATAGCTGGAACTGATGAATGGAGAAATGGGTTATTTGTTTTCTTTCTACAGAGAAAATAAATTACATTTCAAGGAAAAGAAAAATTGAAAGCAAAAGTATTGAAACCAAAATCAGAAATACTTTTTCATATCCTAATGCTGAAATAACTTGCAAAGTTATATTATCAATAGTTTCCTGGTGATGAAAGAAATGTACAAGGATTATTTTCAGTTTTGAAGTATTACAGTGGTTTTAAGTATCTTTAAAAAAATAATTAAGTTTAACTGAAGCTCCATTTTCTCTGCAAAACTAGCTTTAGTAGGAAAAAATTTGATAATAAGTTTTTACACTGTCTCAAGTTTTTAAACCTTTCCAACTATGTGATGTAATAACTCGTGGTCACAGCTTAACTATCCTTTCAAATTCACAATGAAAGGATAACTAGAATTTGTATTCAGCAGTCATTAAACTCTAGTTTATTCAGATGTTACCAGTATATCTTCTTTTTCCAAATTAGAGACATTCCCGTGAAATTCAAAGAATGACACCTTCCACAAACACTTCTGAAAGATTTCTGTTGTGTGGTTAAGAAGATGATGCTGTGGTTGTTTTTTCAATCTGCTAATGCACCCAGAACTTGGGATAGGTACTTAGGTGTTTTTTTATGTAAAACAAAATAAACAGACTGTTACAATAATGCATATAATTGCTATTACCTGGAAGCTGCGCTCATGGTATTGTTCCTGTACGTTTTTTTATTGTACTTGGCACAAGGAAAGGCTGGCATTACCATCAGCAGATCTATTTTGTGGGTAATCTGGGGGATGAAAGACCCCACTTAAGCACATCATTTAAGGAAGCCCTTAGCTCTCAAGTAGGCTTAAAAATTAGCGGTGCTGAATAGAGCTGTGATAACTTCAGCCATGGTTTTCTTGGCCTGGAGACTACCAAAACAAATGGGGAAATCTAGAGATAAGTCTCTGCTCAGGCTTTCGAGGGACCCAGAAAACAACACTGGGCCTGCTGGGCTTTGGGATCCCCTTCCCACGGGCATGCAGACTCAGTGTGCATCCATGCCTCAGCCCAACTGCAGCAGCAATGGTCCTGCCATGAGGCTGAAGATGGGCATTGGACCAGCTCACCTTGCTCAGTGGGTGTGATTTTTGACTCTCAGATATTATAGGACCTAGATATCAGGTTGAAATAATTCACTCCTGGTTTTAGGAAGCCAGTCTTCCTCCTGCTCTCTGCAGTGTTAATTTTTTCAGAGCCTTCTGTTGTGGTTCAGGCTGAATTGGCCTATGACGGTGACAGATGCTCTCCCACCACTTCTTGCTCCCAGGAGAAGAGGAGAAGAGATAAAGAGATTTACAAGTTTAGAAGGAACTAAACTACTTTAATGAGATATTAATAGTAAAATAAAAAAGAAATAATGAAATAGATACAATATATACAAAACCATATCAAGCTCCAAGGATGATGTCACTGGCAGGCACTAGGGAAGTCCCAAACTGGACTATATAAATAGGAATTGGATTCCAGCTCTGGATTCAGGAACACATGGATCAGGTTCAAAGGCAGATGAACAGATGGGGTCTTCTTTGGATGATGGCCACTGGTGAAAAGAGGGCTGACCCTTTGATCTTTCCGATTTTATACTGAGCATGGGGCAGATGGGATGGAATACCCCGTTTTGGGTCACCTGTCCTGTCTGCTCCTCCCTGCAGGTGGGACACCTCTACATTTTTCCATTCCTGATCCACCAACTGGATGAATAACAGAATTACTGACCTTGGTTGTTATAGCAATAAGTATAAGCTAGAGCCTCTCTGCATACTCTTCTTTGGCAGAAGGTACAAAGATTGGTCTTATCACTCTGAAAGTGAACAGTTTTCTGCCTAATATGCTGTTAATTTCAGAGAGCTAGAAGAGGCCTACCTAAGAAATGAAATTACTAAACAGAAAGTTGGTTTTATTTTACCTCAAATCAGGGCACCTTCCTAAGAGCAAACACTAGGAAAATACAATGTAAAGACAAGTGCTCAGTTTGGGCAGGCATGCAAACGCCTCCACAGACACGGTCACAACATCTCTATTTCAGCTAATGACTTCATACTTTACAGCACCATGATATCACAGATAGGGGTTTTAGCAGATTTGAATTCTGTCGAAATCTTTAGACTTATTCCACCTTTATACTGAACGTCAGAGAAGCTCCAGTTAATCTTCTTTAAGGCCCTATTCGCTTAATGGAAACGCTTAGCTGCATAATTGCTTTGAGCCTATTGCTATTCCAAAAGGAAAATATAATAATCTAATGGTATTGTCTCTATAAGCGAATGAGAATTTCAGGAGTGGATGTTGGTGCCACCCATGTGATCCGGAGAGGTTAATGCAGTTAAAGTTATTTCACAGTCCATTAAGGAGCTTACGGTGACCCATCGACCTTTGAGCCAACAACACGGAATCCATTATCATCACAACGGAGGAGCTGGGGCTCCGCCGGCTCCGCAATGGGCCCGGGAAATCCCAAGTTAGTACTTAGCCTAAAAAAATGCACTTTTCTTTCTGCTTCTTGGGTATGGCTATTAATACACCCTCCTGTAATTTGTAACATTAACATTGCTGAAGGTGCAGAAAAGGACATTGAAATGAAGATGTCAAAACTGCTGACTTGGTTCAGAGTATGATAATATTGGCTACATATTGAAATGGTGGATATATATAACAGGGGAGATCAAGATGAAGAAAGTCAAGGAACTCAGGGAAATTGATGACAAATTATCCAAGGCTCTCAAACTCATTTAAGCAAATAATAGCTTTACTTCGCATTTCCTGATACCAGCAGGTTGGCTTTTGGTTGATTTGGTTTGGTTTGGTTTTTAGGATTATTTGTATGATGCAGCTATTTGGGAGAAAAGAAAAAAAAAGAAAAAAAGAAAAAAAAGACATGGAGATTTTACTGTATGAAGCATCGGCTTGTTTTAGTTCTGCAAATGTAGTTATTTCATATTCCTTCATCTAAAACATTTTAGATGTTTCTACTATAACTATTCTATGAAAACCCTGCTGACAATCTGCAGGAGATGTATTCAAGTATATTTGATAATGTTAAAATACATATCCTTCTACATACACAGGAATTTTCAAAAGATAATGTTAGTCACACAAAAAACCCACTGTGATTTGGGCTGCTGGTAAAGAAAAGTTAAGTTTTAAAGGCCTGAAATTTAGCAATAGTGTGTCATAGATTTTACTCTAAAAGCTAAATGAAAATGCAGTCCTCCAGGTTCCTTAGCAGAACTAATAACAATGAGATAATAAGTTGCATGTGTGAATTTGTGTCACATTTTATAAAAATTATTTTGTTAAAATTTTAACCGGGAAAAGACCTGGTCCCAAAGCTCCATAAACATTAAATAATTTGATAATACAAGCATCAGAATTGTATGTTTATTTGGAATGGTTAGAGATTATAAGAGAAAGACAAATCTTCCTAAAATACCTGCAAGTAAATAAGGATCACAGCACTGGAAATATGGCCAGCTTCTTTGATACTTTAGAACTCAGTTTAACTAATTAAAAAATATGATTATTACAAGCACTGCCTCTCATTGTGTCTTTAGTATGTTAGTATTGACAGAGAAGAAGCATGCGTAGCTACCCCAATTTCAAGAATACAAGGTAATAACATCTTTTCATAGCTGACTGTCTGCTCAAATAGTCTTTACTGTGGAAAGCTTTAAGAAGGTAGTTTGAGTTCCTCTGGTACAAAACATAATTAAAACTTGCATGTATCCTAATTCTCTGTATCATGTCTTTAGAAATACTATGTATAAATGGTACACTGAGATTGGATTATGTAGCCTGTAAGAAACATAACAGGATACTTTGTGAACTTCCAGAATATATGTTAGCTAACTGCATAGCTCCTCTTTCACTCCCTTACTGAAAAATAAAATTAGCTAAATGGCTCTATTAAACAATGGAGATAATCTCTCTCTGACTCTTTAATAAAGATGAAAGGAGGGGGCAAAGCTGTGGAGCTGGTAGGGTTTGCATCAATGTAAATGTTAAATTAGATCTTTTGAAAATATTGGTTTCTAGCATGCCACAGGGGCAGTCAGTATGTGCCTTCCGTTTTAAAGACCGTTGTGGTAACCCTGTCGTCAGTTAAATAATTCAGTAAGTAGTGACAGTGAAGGGAGAATAAAAATTTGAGTACTAAATGAAAACTAGCCTTAAAAGACATTTTATGAGATACATGTTATTTTAGAAAACTGGTGAAGTCATCAGGATTTTACGTGAGAGGAATGCCATACTAGCAATTGTCTTTCTGTTTCAAGCCCTTGTTTTTAATGATGAAGGGGTCATTTTGTTAATTCCTACACTCACTCGCTACAGCAGTTTGCAGCTTAACTGAGCCCCAGTTCTCTTTCTCTCTCACATACAGAGGCACACTCAAATACATTTCCAGAGCAGCAATTATTGAGAAAGTAGCCAGGGTAAGTGTAGGTGGATATAATAATATAATACAAGTAATTAATCATGTGGTGTAGGATTCATTATGTCAACAAACTAGATGAAACCTCCTTGGGAGTGTGATATAAAACAGTATGTAAGAATGATTTCTTTAAAGTGACAGGCAGAGATAATCAATCAAAACCCTATCTGACAAAGCAACATACCCATAAACCTGGAATACTTGGGACCAGGAAGTGTAGATACCATTACTGCAAAACTGGATAAATTTCATGGAGTTCTTCTGCAAATGGTATTAATAAATGGTATATGAAAACAATAGACACATTTTACCACATCCTGTAGATCAAGGGATTTTTTTAGAAATCAAAAATAAAGAGATTTTTTTAGATACAGTTTTTCCTGAGAACTTGAACACTTTCTTGAAGATTATAGGGAAAAGTATAAAAACTGCCACCACTTCTTAAGATTCTCTATTTTTCAGTAGCAGTAGAAGAAAGAAAAACTTAGATGCGTAGCTAGGAAGTCCCATCATCAGATAAAAGCAGGAGCTAATTTTTCTACTTAGAAATCACATATAAGACTACAAATTTCAGGAAAAAAGTTAGTAATAACTTACTAGTGAAATAGTAAGTGAGCAGTGAAAATATTTGGACATAAATGGAGCTCTGAAGTGAGTCTCAGCCTTCAGTAGCCAAAAATAAACCAGTTCTTGGCTGAAAGACATAAGTGCTATTGTGAAATTGATATCCCTCCTTGGCTTATTCCCAGACAATATGTTGCCTTTCTGGGGGCTGATCAATGTGATTGATGTGATGTATAAAATCCAGGAGGGAGCTCCCCTTTAATCAAACCCACTGTCCTCCACTGATAGGCATCTGTGGACTAACATGTTCTTCCTCCTTGCTCCCTCCGGCTCCCCTTAGAAATTGGTACAGGCAAATAAAAAAAGGACAAGAGAGGAGAGAAAAATGAAATGCTGCATAGGACATGAGAGGGCAGCAACTGAGCGGTGGATTAAGTCCTTAAAAAAATAAAAGGCTGTGACTCCACTTGCAGTGCCAGGCCTGGCTTGCAAAAGGCTGTCCCCACCCACTCGGCGCCAGTCCCAGAGATGGTGAGGAAGGTGTTTCTCCCAGGACAGGACCATGCCCTGGTGCAGGATCACCCCCAGCATCCCTGCCCTCCCTTCCTCTCAGTGTTGGCATTGATCTGATCTCATTGTACTACTTCGGGCTAGCACGAAGGTAAAATAATTAGGGGTTAAAATACCTTAAAAGGCGGTTGGATGTTGCTTTACTCATTTAGACATGATGTAAGTATCTGTGCAAAGAATTTTAAATACTGACCCATTCTGATTTTACACGTCACTGGCTTATGATCCTGTAGGTTTCTCTTCCGTTCGTACAAGAAAAGACATGCTATATGAGTCCAACTGCTGCTGCTTTTGTACTTCATGCAGGACATTCTTCTTATCTAGACAGCAATGAAATTGTTAATACTTCCCTAACATGTGAAATGAATTAAGCTGATCTAGCTTCAAAGATTAGCATTACAGCGCGATCTTTGTTTTTTGGTTATTTTAGAGGCATATACTCATAATTGAAAGGATTTCAGAGGTACAAATGCCATTTAGCTAAATTTTCTACGGTTTGCCATATTATTGTAGTGCTTGCATATGTTGATGTTAGATTGCCAGCTAGTTACATCATAAGAAATCAGCTATAAAAGTCCATCTAGGCCTCCCATGGAAAATGAATATGGCTTTAAAGCTAATTGAAGATGAAATAACTTATTCTCTTTCAGAAGTAGAGCAAGAGAGCTTTACAACATAAACAGGTTGTTCATTCCAAAGATGCAGTAGCCAGAGTAAATACAGTTTGAAGAATACCTATAATAGGTGAGTAAATAAAAGTCCATCTAGCAAAATTTCTAAATGCATCCTGACTCAGTGTGTGAACAACCTCACAGTGTCTATGCCACTAATTGCAGACCACATGTTTAAGTATCTTATAGAAATGAGTTTACAGAGATAAACTGGCTTTTTCACTGAATTTGAGTATGGTGCTTTGACACTAAAAGAGCAAAGGCTTTGTTTGGTCCAGCTATTCTATTGTTAATACTTCTACTGGACTGTCGGGTTTCAAGTTTGCCATTACAGTGGGGAGTTGAAAGCCTGGAGAAGATCCCAGGAGTGTTAAACCGAGAACATTTACCTGCTTATTTTCCTTATGTCAGTAGCACCACACTGTCTTTGGGGGATCCTTGAACATTCAGATAGGTATTCCTGTAAGAAGGCCTACCTTTCTCCTTTGTCTGCTTGAATTTTCATTTGTATCAGCTAAGATCATTCCTTGTTAGAGAGCAGACAGCAATCTTTGGTGTACAAATGTATCATAAGAAAATTGAAAAATTAATTCTCCTCCCCTTATTTCATTATTACACAAGTAAATCCACTTATTTTGGATTCAAGCAACACTGCCCAACAAATTCCCATTGAACAGGAAGAAAAAGACTCAACTAATGTCATTGGGTAAATTTAAATACCAAGAAGGTAGATTTTTCCAGGACACCACTTTTTAAACTGGAATTTGTAAAATACTACAATTATAAATGAAACAAATTCACAGATACACACTTAGAAAATTATATATAGTGAATATGAAAAACACAAACCACCTCTTGTCTATTGCTGCAAAAACCCCACACACTTTCTATACGTAAGTACATAGTAATTTCTATTGATACATCCACACAAAACTCCCATAAAAACAAATTTCAAAGGTCTTAGTTACACCACTATTTTTCCAAATCCAGATTAATTCCAGTGTTTTTCTGAGATCCAGAACATAATTGTTTTCCTTTTCTGGAGTTCAACAGTCTTTTTATTTTAAACTATTTTATTTTAAATTTTTATTTTCAATGGAAACAACACAGGACAGTACTCCTTGAATTTTTACTCACTACCATGTAGGGAAAATTACAGAAACATCTGACTACCACAATCCTGGCAGCTAAAGCTTGGATCCTCATCCTTATTACTAAAGCTGTCCTTTTCAAAGGATAGCTTCAATAAAACACTAAGAGGGATTCACAAGTATAATATTCCTTTACTGAATTTTCAGTTCTGCTCCATCTTACTACACTGGTGCTCCACTTTGGAGTCTCTCTGCCAAGGAACAATTCTTGTGGTGATAGACATTGACTATCTCAGAGAAGGGTCAGAAGCTGAAGGTGTGAAAGGAGTCCTCAGTCACACCAGAAAGAACCATCTGTAAGATGTCACACAAAAAATATTTAGCTTTCAGCCAGAGGTTCCCATAGAAATTAACCCAGACTAGAATACTGCTTGTCTAAATCTCAAAGTTTTCTTTTTTTTAAAGACAATCAGAAGACAGAGATGCAGATTTGTGTATTAATTAAGTTTAAGAGCCAAGCTTTGGAAATGTCATTTCTATCAAATGAAAGCTGCATAAATATGGTCTCCAAATCATAATGTTTGGCGTGCAAGAAAATGTTGTTTGACATCAGTGAACTACACTTTGTGAAAGCCCTTACTTTTAATAATAAGCAACACAACAATATAAAAATATACTACAGGTAATAAACATTTCAAATGTGAGTTAGCTTGATAAAATAAGTTTTCAAGGAATGCATATTAATAGTAATGTCAAAGTAATACTGGTACACATTCATTGAATATGCCTCCAAAATGGATATTGCACAAAATACATTTTCATTGGAGTCACGCTGAGAGATTGCAAACTCTGATCTCTGTTGGGCCACTGAGGTGAGTCCTGCAGATAATGTCTAACACACAAAGACTGAACAATGGGTAGACTGCCAAATTCTTATTTGTCCTTCACATGAAGACCATATTGACTGTTTCAAAAACTCTTTGTATGAGCCATTATTTTCAAATTGTTTCCCAAGTTATACTGCAATTGAAAATTGGACAGCTCTTCAATTGCTCCTGCATTTAAATTGATTACCAATACAGGTTTTCAGAATTAAGAATATTGCTCTATTCTTTTCCACAGCATCATGTTGACTTTGTGTTGTGGTCATTTAAATATTGCTGTACGGTTTGTGCTGGACTTTGGTGTTAAGATAACAGAAGGGAAAACCAATTAGACTTATTATCTGTAAACTCTACAGTAAGTGATAAGACAACCCCTACACATAATGTAGCATTCATTTTCAAAGACTTGTATAGTTGTAAAGTTTCAGTAGTTTAAGTACCAGAGTCACTTAAAGTGTCACATATAGTGAGTTATAATGGAAAAGACTCTATTTAAATGGAATCAAAATTATCACAGTGGGGAAAAAGGGAGAAGACAGTAGGTGGAAGCCCTCGCTCATGATGTTCACAATTAGCTTACACAAGCAACTTTCTATGGCTGACATCCAAAGCCTACGTTACAACTCAGAGACAAAAGCCGGACTGGACAAGCCAGCCTTTGTCCTGCTTTCTTGAACTTCCCTGGCTTTCTTTTGTCCAGAAATCTGTTCTTAATATTTACCCCTAAGTCAGGATTAAAACTACCCCTGATCTTCCTTTACTTCCGATAAAGCCACTCTTACTGGTTTTAGTAGGACTCATCTTTGAATAAAGATGACCAGAAGATGCCCTAGCAATGCAGTTTAATGCTTTTGCATCCTTTACTGAATGGACTCATGCAATTGTTCCAAAGTTAATTGAAGTCAAAGAGAGTAATTTTCTGATATCAGTAAACTTTGCTTCATAATATGTGCATGGTTATATTTATGGCCCAACAGGTGTAACACAAAAAAAAATTATTGCTTCTAAACCGAAAAGTAAAAGCAGTACTTGTTTTTTCTTCAGTCAACCCCAGGAATTTCCCTTCATTTGTTTCCATTGCAGATATTCAAATTTGTGGGATAGAATTAAGGAAAAGGCCACACATACAAAGGATAAAGAGCTTGATCCATCCTGCAAAACTAATGGAAAGTTTCCTTTTGGTTTCAATGAGAGCAAGATTGGGCCCGTAGTTCTTTTAATCTTTGCTCATAATCCTTCAGAACCAAGTGTTCTGCCTTCAATGACTGGAAAGAAATCATCCAACCCTCTGAATAAATTATTCAAAATCAACCTTGAAAATATTTCTTTGTATAAAATACACTTGTGGCTCTGGCTGATTTTTAAAAAGAAGACACAGGAAAAGTTTCACAGTGAGTCAATTCCATGCCTACAAACTTTTCATAATATGTTCCTTCATCATCAAACCTTGCCGTAAAACCTCACTTATTCCTAGATCAAGGATTTCATTACTTTTGCGACACATGCAACTCATCCAATGGCCTATTGATTCTTGTGCTATTCAAATTTAATTTGCCAATTTTGCATCCTTCTACCTGAGACATCTAAAGGGCCAAGTAAGTACCCAATTTGCCATGCAAAGTTAGGGCTCCCTCTGGATGTAATAAACATTTTCAGGCCTGAGTCTTACATTCGTCTTACATTCTCCAGTGAGTGTTTATCTGCTGCCTGTTCATGACACATATTATCCAAATAACAAGTAAGAAGTATTTTACCACTACAGTTTTGAATAACGCAGGCTAGGAAAGTATGACATTTTTCTGAAGCTGTGGCAAATCATGAGTCTGAAAAATTTAACACTTAGATCAGGCATATCTGCAAGAGTTTTAGGCTGCTACAGGAAATGGTCCCGGAAATTCAGATGTGCTATGTTTCCCCCACAGCTGATATAATGCTTGAAGAGAATGGCATTGTACAGCTGAGGACACCAGCTTTTCCATGTGCTCAGCAATCAAAGCACTGGTCAGGTTTAGCTCTTGAAGATGCCAATATTCTTTGCAGTGTGGGTCTTAGCTCGGTAGCTATAGAACTCTTCTTACAGTCTCTTTTTTATGTTCTTAATATATTCTTATTATTCACCTATCATGGTCAAATTATAGTCTCTAATTTTAACTGCTTCTGCTTAACTTTTTCTATGTTCTAACTGAGGATTTTAAGTAATTAATAACTCATGAATGCAACAGTTCATGATCATATACAATCCTATAGATCCTTTGAATGGACTGGATGGGCCTATTGCAATACAAACTTAGTAGGTGAACCTTTGGGAAAGTCCCATAGTCTAATTGATTTCCTATTCACATTAAAAGGAAATACTCTGTTATTTTGCATACGTGGTTGATCAGGTCCTATGGGCATAGTCCCTCAACCGCCGTCTGATTAGGTACACTTTTACCAAGGTCCATGACTGTCAGCACTCTTAACAGATCATCAGCTCAAACGTGTTACACTGGTGTTGTTCCTGCAATACTGCATAATCCACTGCAAAACATTGCAATGACAATGTTTCTTTGAGGTGTTTTCAGATGAAAAGAGGTTATAAATGTTAGAGTTTATTATGTAGGTAGGTCATCCACACTGTTTCGTGTCACAGTAAAATCTGATATCAACCTAAGGCTTTAAAAAATACTATTTAAAATATTTGAGTATATTATAGAAATTGTATATTTTAAAAATCTGTTTGTACTAAAAACAAATTTGGAAAATGAGCAAAAATGCTTGATTTCTTTTAAAAGTAATATTCTGTTCTTAAAAATACCACAAATAGATCACTATTGAATATTTTCATCAACTTTTAAAATTTATATATAACATTAAGATGCTGAAAACCACCATACTTTCTGAGAAGATAGTGATAATGAAAGTAATTTGCTGCTCTGCTTGTCCGTTTGCAAATCAGGCTACAGATTCAAAAAGCAGAAGTGCGGTGTCACCTGGCAACCCCAACTTTTCCACGAGTGGGACAGCACCGTCACCTCACACAGTCCACACTGGGAGGAAGTCACCATGAAAGCAGCAAGGCAGATAAAAGAAAACAGATTTCAGAGAAGTAATGTCGTGGACTGTGCAGAACTGCTGCATAGGCTGAGAGGTGGAAGCAAATAGCATAAAATGATATTAATTAAAATAGCTCCAGTGAGTGCAAGATCTGCTATGGCTATAGCAAAAGCTTTCACTCTGGTCTCTAGCAGTTGAGATCTCCTGCACCACTCACTCACACCTAGTCTTGAGACTTCAAGGATGTATGTGACTGCAAGCACAAGTATTGTAAATGAAAAGACAAAAAATTTAAAATTTAAAGAGGATCATCAAATCTAAGAACATCTAGGACCTTGGCATTTAAGTAGATATTTTTGAAAATCTAAATTTTTTATTTAGATGCATAATATATCAATGAGGTGGCATGCCAGACCAGTATCTTTATTGATTTAACACTGGAGATCCTGTTGGCTGTAAAAGGTTGTATGGGGACACTCTGCTGAAGTCTTAGGGGCCAGTTCTGATGAGAAAACAAAACAGTAGAAATATTTAACATCACAAGATAAGTTTAAGTGGAACTCTTCAAACATTGTGATTATTTAAAAATATATTTCTCAAAGAGTTTTCAAACTCTGTATTTGGAAATGTTGTACATTGACATTTCATGTTGCTGTTCTTACTCTAGATTCAAATAGCCTAAACAGTAAACTTTTTGCAGTAGCTGAAAGTCAGTTGGATCAACTCAGTTCTCAAGTGAATCAATGTATACTGATTTGCACTATAGTTGATCTGATTATTCTCATAAGAGAGGTGGCAGCTCTAATAAAAGCCCCACCAGAAAAGAGTGCACCTATTTATTGTTATCTTTAATATTTTGTGAAAACAGGAAAGACTTGACGGTAAGCAGCTTTAATGCACCTATTGATTTCCTTTACTTAAAATATTAATGAACTGACTAAAACAAGCGGGTTTGTTGTTTTTTTTTTTTAAATATCAGATTTAAACAACATGCATGATGTTTTCTACATGATCCCAAGTGTTTATATATTAAAAACCAAATTAAAACTGATTAGTTGATAATGACTGCAGATGCTGACCTTTGGAAAGATTTATTAGTCCTGCAAACTGTGAACTGGGCTACCTGCTCATTCTGACCTTGATACAAGAACAGAAACGGAGAATGGTAGATTTAACCCTTGCTGATTCTAAAAGTAAATTATGCTAAAAGAAATACCAATTGTGGTCAAACAGCAGAACTTCTATGCAAGATCAATTTTTTTTAAATAAAGTTATCTATGGGAATCAAATTAATGCCCTCTGTCTCCTTAGTTCTTTACTAGTAAATATATTTTTAGGCAATACAGAAGATTCAGAGGAACATTTTACTAAACAGTCTGTACAGTTGCATTTAGTTTCCATTTAGCAAGCTGAATGTGTAATATACAAATAGACTACTATTGCTTTACTTTGGTCTCATGATTGGTCTCATTCACTGTCTGTTGCAGGCAGCACAAATATTCCCATTGACTTCGGTATGTGCATGTGCAAGTCCTAGATATGGAGAAAACTGTAACTTGAAAGCAGACATTTATCAAGGTAAAAAGTCAATAAGACTTGTAAATATCTGAGAAAATTATTTAATTATAATTTAACTTTAAATAATGATGATAACTGAAACTGCTTTAGCTCACTTTTTATTTATTTATTGCAACTTATTTTCAGGAGCCTGTTAATGGCTCTTTTTAAGCTCACAATTCATGCCTATTGACTTTAATACAGCCCATTGCAATACTGATACACCCTGCCTTCAGCAGCTACCTTATGCCTTACTAAATTAACAGCTAAGCATGAGTCCCATGCTCTTAAAAATAAAGCAGTAAAGTCTGGACTGTCTGGTAAATGCATTCAGATCAGCAACAATGAGTTATATGAGTTAATCTTAGAAAGCGGAGAGAGAAAGAAGGGAAAACGTAGAGGAGAAGGGGATTGTTGGGTTGTGGGGGGTTTTTTTCCTTTTTTTTTCCCCACCACCCTGTGATCTACACTGCAATCTGTTTTGTCTCTTGCTTGTGACAGTATCACAGGGAACCTCACTTGGTGAGATTGATTGGTACCTCCAACTTAGCCATTTCCTTGCAGAATGGCTGCCTTTTTTTGCCTAATGATGTTGCATTTGTCCTGCAGATGATGTAGAGCATGCTGCAGAGGATGAACAGCTCTGCTCTGATCACTCCTTACTTGGCAAGTACTCACGCTTCACACCAACACTCCTCAGAACCATTAATATTATATATAGATACCCTTGTCACAGATTTACATTCGGTGATCCGAAATCAGGACAGGAAGGGTGAAGTGTGCGGGGGGTGTGTGGGTGAGGAGGTGATCTGATTTATTGTGAGGAATGTTGGTGAATAAAAAGGAAGTGATCAAATTTATATTAATGTCTTGACCTATATTCTCAGTGATGCTTTTTTCACTGCTTGGCCCCAAAGTGTCTTTCCTCCTGTAACAGAATTCAAAAAGTCTTTAAAAACATGATGGTTCTCTAAAGTGGTATGTATTTAGCTGCAACAAAATCTTTGAAATCACGATTTTGTGCATCAGTGAGGGTCTCTGGGGAGATTAATTAGTTGTGAGGCCAGATTCTCTGTCTCTAAAATCATTTGTGTGTGATCTGCACACACAGGCGGGTATGCACAGAAGCCCCAAGCACTGACACTGTAAAACGCAGGGAGCAGTTGCAGAGTTACCTTCATTTACACACACATCTGTAGATCCTGTGTGTGAGACTTGCTTGAAAGTTCATTACAGAAAGAGAGAAAAAGAGAAAGTCTTTTGTATAAATCTTATAAAGGAAACACACTATCAAGCCATTCAAAAATGTGTCATGAAGATGACACATCAAAGAACTCAGAACAGCAGAAATAAGATTACTTACAATATAACTTTAGTCTCTTTTATTTATATCTTTTAATGTTTAACTATTTAGCTCAATAAATTTTTCATCATATTTCTTTCTTTGTTCAGCACATGGGGAAACCTGCTCTGGGGATGAATCAGGGTGTTGTAAAAACAGAGACCTTTTCTGGAAGAATGCCAGCTTTGTTTTTCAGAGAAGATAGCCCACAGAAAGTGCGGGAAATAAGGCAGAAGGTTTCCTGAGGTTTCTTATGCAGCCTTTGCTGAAGTGCCTAAATTAATATACTGATTTCTCAGTAACTTCCTTGAGCTTTGCAGGTTTGGGTGATAAAGAATTATAGAATCACAGAATGGTTAGAGTTGAAAGGGACCTTAAGGATCATTGAATTCCAAACCCCTTGCCATGGCCAGGAATATCTCCCATTAGACCTGACTGCTCAAAGCCCCATTTGATCTGGCCTTGAACACCTCCAGGGATGGGGCATCCACATCTTCTCCAGGCAACTTGTTCCATTGTCAACAATCCTCACAGTAAAGAATTTCTTCCTAATAGCTAATCTAAATCTCCCCTCTTTTATTTTAAAATTGTTACCCTTGTCCTGACACTAACTCCCTGATAAAGAATCCTTCTCTTCCAAGCTACTTCTCTGTCCAGACTGCATTTGTGCTTGGGATTGCCTGAACCCAAGTGCAGGACCTAGCACTTGGCCTTGTTGAGCTTCATGAGGTTTGCATAGGCCCACCTCTCAAGCCTGTTGAGATACCTCTGGATGGCACCCCTTCCCTCCAGTGTGTCAACTGCAGCACACAGCTTGGTGTTGTTGACAGATTTGCTAAGAGTGCACTCAATCCCACCGTCCATGTCTCTGACAAGGATGTTAAACATCACTGGTCCCAGTACTGACCCCTGAGGAATACCACTCATCACTGGCTTCTACTTGGACATTAAGCCATTGACAACAACCATTTGAGTGCGGCCAGACAGACAGTTCCTTATCCATGGAGTGGTCCATCCATCAAATCCAGGTCTCTCCAATTTAGAGACCAGGATGTCATGCAGGATAGCATCAAATGCTTTGCACAAGTCCAGGTAGAGGGTGAAAACACAGTATTTTGAATAGCTCTGCCTCTCCTCTGCCTAAGTGCACTGGAGATAATGAAGTCACGTTAGGAGCAGCATGACATATAGCAAAAGCGCTGTTGATTTCTATATCTCTAAATAAGACAATTAGAACTATATAAATAATCAATTGTGAAGCTTGCAGAACATTTAACTTAAAAATAATAATTGCAAATCAAAAAGTGAAAATTGTCCGTTTCTACCAAGTAGAATGTTTCATTTGTATATATTATTTTAATAAATAAAGTTCAAATTTGTTTCCGGGAGAAACATTGCTTCAAATTGAAAGAGAAACAATTTCACATAGAACTTGAAATTATATGCTTTGAAACATCTATTGGCAATCCAGAAAGTATTGACATGGACTGTTTTGTCCATTCATTTTAAAGAGGGCTTTTTATTTGTCTTTAGTTTTTGGCAGTAGCAACTGTCTGAAATTGGTACAAATTGACAAAATGGTTTTGGCACCAAAAAGCTATGTCTTTCAGTGCAGAAAAATGTTCTGATCACTGGTCTGCTCCACCTGAGATTCCCTGGACCAGGGAAATGCTACAGGGGAGAGACAGAGTATATTCACAGAAGCAACCTGAACAGTTCTTCTTGTTCTATGGAAGGATATGTATGACTCAAGCACTACAGTGGGACTTGAACCCATAGTAAATGCAATATTGCAATAAAGCACTAAGGAAAAAAAAACACTGTTATGAGTACTGTGCAGTGACCCAGTAAGGTAAGTTCTCTCTCCTACTCACCTCAGGTGGCTGGTCAGCAGTAAGTTAATGGCCTCTTTATACTTCTGAAAAGCATATTCAAATAAGTCATTTACAGTTCATTAAATATCTGCTCTGGGTACTTGAAATGCACAGCTTTATAAGAATGGTTTGAGATATATAATCTAAAACCTGACCTGTACAAAACTTTGCTCCACTTTCCTGTTCTGATTAAAGGGGCTTCTGTCACTTTGTCACTTTTCTGAAAGGATTTGGCAGGATCATTGTGCTTTTCCATTTTGGGTTAGTGGAACCATGGTGCTTAGCCAATGACCTTGATCAGATTGGTGCTGTCCTCTTCACTCTATTTTCTGTCTCAGAAGACCTAGCAATATTTGCAAAATTGAAATGTGCAGATTTGCAAAATATGTGAAAAAAAGAATATTTATACCCCAAACATAAATGTATGTGTGTTCATTCACATCTAAATTTATTGGCAATAATCAACTCACACATCAAGCATAAACTAATACCACCTGATTGCCATCAATGCAACTAGGCATGAACTAATACGCCATAATGCCTCATTGCAATTACAAAGTTTTCTTATAAAATGTTTTAAATTACTTATGTTAATTTAGTTACAAGGCTAGCATGTACTGATCAGGAAATTATGTTGTATTAATTTCATAGCCAATCATATCACTCTTCTTCTTTCCATTTTATAATTATCATTAATTACCAGTTTATAATAAGTTTATTCAGTTAATTCAGTGCTGTTCATGCCCTGAAGCATAAACCAATACTGATATCATTCGAACCTGCAACTAATTAGAAAATTGTAGTACCAGTACGTAACTTGTTCTGTAAATTATTTCATCCTTTCAGGTAACCCATGACTTTTTCTTTTTTCTTTTTTTTTTCTTTCTTTCTTTTTTTTTTTTTTTTTTAAACTATGAACAGAAAAGACAGACATTCCTGATTAGTTGGTTCGCTGTTTGCCGTATCATGTCTTCTTAACATTTTTGCTTTTTAACAAAATTTTATCAGCAGTAAGAGATTAAAATAGACTAAGCTAGAACAATCTGAAATAACTGAAAGTATATAGTAAGGATCAAATATGTTACACAATTGTTTTGTCTGCTTCTATAGCAGGAAAACCCAAAGACACAGATATACGCAGATAAAATTTGAGAGTAAGGCTTCCAGGCAACTAAGCTGAGTGTTTTATTGAATAACCTTTTCTTGTGCCATTTTAAGTGAGACCAGACAATGTCATTGGTCAAGTACTATAAAGGATGATCTTGTATTGTGCAGAAAAGATAGACTCTCTTCTGCCTATAATTCCCTTATAGAATTTTTTAAGAGATTCTTTAAGAATTATTTCTTACAGTAATACTGCAATTTGAGCTGGAATTTTGATTACGATTTAACAGCTCAACCTTGTAAAGGAATATTAACACAGTAACGTTACTAAATACTACCTCTTTCTGCAGGAATGGTGCTTTAATTCCAGTGCACTTCAGCTACAGTTGTGTGTTTTTCGTATGAATAAATTATATAGTTGCTAACTGGAGTAGAGCTACAGTAGCAGTACTTGCACATTTTTCAGGTAACGGAGTGAAATACGTGTTGCCTTATATAAGGGGTACATGAGATCTACTACGCTCAGCGTAAATGATTCCTCAACAAGTCCACCTAAACATTGCATTTCTCCTAACACCTCAGAATGCAAATAATCCTTCTTCCAGTACTTTATTTAGAGGCAGCAGGTTTGTCTTGTGTCAACTATCCCCAGTCTCAAAGCACCATTGTAGCAACCAAGTCTTTGCTAGGAGGCAGCTGGTCATTCAATCACTTTCACTGTACTCTACAAAGATAAGCACATGGGTTTAGATATTTCAGGCAAACATTCTAGGCCATATTTACAGCTGACTGACTCTTTCAAAATTCCCCCAAATTGTCAAAATTATGACTGCTACCTAGCAGAATTGAGTGTGGATCAGCTGGTACCCTTTGTCGCTATTATCCTAGATCCATGATCCATTTCTGGTCTCCTCATTACTGCTGATGGACTTATTAACTACATAACTAACAAAGGTGAGAATATTACAGCAAGACTGTCTATGATAAACACAGTCCTGATTACATTTCATTGAGTGGAGGTATGATAAGCCTATGATGTGCCTTACCCAATCACAGGTCTGTTAATTCATGCACAGGTGAGATACTAAAGGGCAATCCTTTCCCTTTTGGTGCCATACAAGGTTAGAGACACACTAGAGACTATCCAATGTACAAGCTTCATCATAGATCCCTTACCCACCTCATATGCCTCTCGTTTCAGCCTCTCAGATCCCCAAAGCATGAATAACTTAACAATAACTCCGTATCTCAGTGGAGATAATGCCATGTCAAAAGTGGTTCATTAGCCTGTGTGGTTTCTGATGTTGGGATTCTTGTTAGGCCCGTGAAGATTGTCTCTCTTCTCTACTTTTTTCTTCTTTAAAAGAAGCAGAGGTAAAAACACAGACCTGGCTTTAGGCTCCCCTAACCTTTGGGTAGCCAATTCCATGGCTACTTGGAGTCGTGTCAGCCTGTAGGCTTACTGATTGTTACCCTACCAAATATGTGATGCAATTCTTGATACTATGTCATGAACATAGTGGTGTCTCCAAACCAACCATTGCTGCTTTGTACGTAGACATAGCACAGGTAGCATAGGCACAGGCAGTGGAGGAGTACAGAAGAGAAAAGACCAAACTATTTCTTCCTTCTCAGCTTGATCACATGCTTCCAGCTAGTATCTCTCAAAGACTATCCACAATAAAAACCCTGAAACCATTTATTCACTCTTGCAGGACCTGGAAATAAGTAGTCTTCTGTGTTTTCAATCTGAACTGACTCATTTGCCATTTCTTATGAAGCCAGCTTGCACCACCTCCGCTGCTGCTTAATCACACTGCTGCTGGGAAATTTTCCTGGCAGAAAACCCACACACAAGAGCACAGGGAGTGACAGGTATCACCTTGCTCTTCATCATCTTTAGGTGGTATCCCACGATGTTCATACCATGAAAAGTATGCAATAGGCAGAAATACATTTTAATAGCAGCTTGTCTCTGCAGTACCGTATGGTGCCCGGTATAAAGGGAGGTGGAAGAACAAGAACCTTGCTGGGATGGCAATAGAGGAGGGGACTCAAGTAACTGCAAATGAATTTGCAGTGTGAATGACCACGAGAGTCATCATTCATATGTCAAATCAGAGAGTGAGTAGTTCAGCAGTACACAGCACACCTGCAAGCTCTGAAATCTAGCCTGATGCCCTCAACCTTTCTGTTGTCCTGATTCCTCCTTTCATGGGTCCAGTTATGCGAGAATGATTGCTGACTGACTGTTTGTAGCATCACAGTTTCAGCCACACTGATAAGGACTACTAGCCATTATAAGTCAAGTTCCTCCATTTCTTGTAATGTGCTTCAAATAGAGTAGCAAAACAGCTTCAAGTGTATCATGGAATAACTGATACTTCAAAGTGATGCTAGCTCTGAATGAGGCTTGCATTTTATTTGCTAAATATTTCTTACAAAATAAGTATTTCAATCTTGTTTTTCATATTGCTTCAGCCCAAGAAAAGTTATTAAAAATTCTGATCTCAGATGGATGGTTACAAAGCACGGTTTTGATTAATCAGAAAATTGGTTTAATCATTTGTTGCTAGCAATAATAAATTAATGGAGATGAAGTCCATACTGCTGTTTGTTGAACTATGAGTCTGATATCAGAGAAATTCTTGAGAATTCAGAGGAAATACCTATGTGAGTGAGAATATTCCTCTATAAGTTTGGTCTGTAATCACTTCTCTGTTTGAAGCATTTGAGATGGTTTTCAGTTGTATCCAATGTTTAATTTATTTCTGTATTCACAGAGGGTAAGCAAATATTAGAAACTAATGTGGCGAGGCATATTAATATTATTAGCTGGCATTTTGAATAATGGAGTCGTGATAAAAAGCTACACTGGAGAAGGACTCTGGACAAAGATAATTAATTGTCTGCAAATTTTATTCCAATACATTATGACTTTTTTATTTAGATATTAAGTCTAAAATCCATGCTTTAAGAATTATTTGATAATTGTATTTTGGAGTGGTTAGGCTGTGCCATTTCAAGTACAAATATCAACAGAAACAGGATTTCACTGATGTAGTTACTTTGTTAGAAATATGATTCATGATTAAATATCACTCATATGCTTACAAGTTGACCATAAACTACAGAACATTTATGTACTGTATGCCTAATAAGGCAGAAGACAGGCTGGAAAAATAAGCAATCATTCAGCAAAATACTCTAACATGATGAAAGGTTTTCAGTGGTGAATAGTGTCTTGCAGGAAATGGTAATGCTGGTGTTTGGTTAAGTTCTGAGCTCTTAAGTTTGTAATCTGAACGGGGTCCAAACAATAATGGGATTTTGTATGTGCTAAACATTTCTATAAATGTAAGAGGTAGGAAGTGAAGCCCTAGCTATGAAAGAACATGAATTGCATTGAGAATTCTCTTTAGGTTACTTCATATTTCAGATCGAATTGATTATTGGCAGATTACACCTAATGTCAAGAGAGTAGACCCTCCTCACTCCAGTAGTCCGGTGGATTTGTGCAAATACAAATGGCAAGCTTAGACTTACTGTTTATATGCATGTGTACTTTCATTTCAAATACTGAAACATTATTTCATATCAGTAATGTAAGTACCATTGGTTTCTCTTTTATTTAAAAACAATAGGTTTGCACACATGTGCACATACACAAGCGCGCTTTCAAACAGAAACTTGATGTCTTGGTTACTCTCAGCACAGTTCTCTGTAGATGGACTTCAGCTCTTTTCAAAAGGGAGTACACTGAAGAAAGGAAAATGTAACAGAGAGCTTTTACTTAGATAAAAGTCAGCTGTCAATATATGAGTACTGGTCTCAGAAAACTAATATCAACTGTAGTTACGTGTCATGTACCTTTATTCAGAGAGTTGTGCACTTCCTGTGATGGGTCAGCTCTGTAGAAAAAATAGTCAGAAAATCAATAAGTAGGGTAAGAAATGAAATAAAAAGTAGACCTGCTTTAAGCGGGGTGTTTTCTCTCTCCATCACTGACGTAAGTAAGCATTTTGTGACTTATACCTCTCGGCCTGCTGCTGAATAGGTATTTTTAAGTGCAGTGTGAAGAGTTTTGATCCAGGAAGAGCAAGCAGAGAACAAAATCCACTGTCAGGTCATTCTGAACTGATAATCCTTTTTAGATGTTTCATGTACATTTCATAGAAAATCTACCAGAATATGAGAATGATCTGAAGTAAAACTGTTGCAATTCCATATTACAGAGACTTGAGGGGTAGTGGAGCTCATTAATCTTTTACTATTAGTTTCTGACACAAACACTACCTGATTTACCCATTCGAACTATTTTTTAACCATGCTCTGAGTGTAAGTAATACTCGGCTGAAATCTGCCTCTGCAGAAAGGGGCAATTCACTGCTACACCAGTCTCTAAATCTGCTGAATGAATCCCTTCACTCTATTAGTTGTCTCTTTGAACTATTCTATCTCAGGTGTCCTAATTCAGGTGTGAATCAGGCTGCCAGGGTGTGAATCAGCACTCACTTGACCTACTTGGAGTGACAAGTCCAGTACAGTAACTAACTGGTCAAGCGTCCTGGTGAGCTCTGCTGAACTGAGTACTCATCTCTATCCTACAAAGGTAGAGTTTCAATTTACACTTAATTATAGGCTTATCTGCAGCACTTCACCTCCAGTCCATACCTTTCTGTGTGGTACCTAGTACCTAAGAAATGGGAAGAGTCTGGGGAGGGGTGGGGGTGGGGGTGTGTGCTTGTGTAGTTTACTGACAATACAGGACTTAAACTTCCATCTGACACTGTGGCAAAGACGACCTTTGGGAAAATCATTTCAACAGAATTAGTATCCATTTAAGTTCAAAAGCAAGCATATTCACATCTGAAAAACATGCATGTATAGAAGCAAAATGTGGATACAATACACTTATTACCTGATTTAATTATTTTTAATTAAGTGATAAACACAATTTAGATTTCTATGGGGAATTCTATCACAAGTTCTCAAAGTCCTTTGCAAATAGCAGTGAGGTAGAAAAGCATTATTTGTAAAGAAAACTAATATTGATAAAGGAGAATAGTCAAAGATAGGCTAAATGACTTCAAACTGAAATTCACAGCAGAATTAAGTCTTGATAACTGTATTGCTGCACTTCAGTCATCTTTTACTCTTTCTGGATAACAACATTAGTGCCTCTCAATTTCATTTGAACACATTCTGGTAAATTTCTGGTCATTTGACTTTTCTCTATTGTTATGCAGTGGTTCCTGGGACCCCAGCTCATTTCTGCATCTCAAGGTTGGCAGTGTGGCTAGGAAATTCAGGTATTTTGTAATATTCAGCAGTAGTTCATGTCTCAGACACCTTTCCAGGTTTCCGAATTGAGGAGCAAGTGATGCAGAAAGACTGTGTATTAATGCTTTATGTCAAAAGAAAGAGATTTCAATGTCCTACTTATTTCATTTTTTTCCCATCTGACCGTGATAATGTGGTAAACTTTCATGTTGCAGATAATAATAACAACAAATGTAGCTAAACTACAGATTTTGTTTCTGGGCTCAAGATCTTACACAGTATGCCGATTTCAGTGTATCAGAGAGGTCTCTTTCATCATCTCCATTTGGAAACTAGTGATATAAAGTTTGACAGACCTGAATAAATTCATTTCAGATTCTGGAGAACTGCAAAACATTAAGTGTCTTAGAATAAGCATCAGGACAGTGATTTCAATTTACCTTCTGTAGATCAAAAGAGAGAGGCGAGCTCAAATCCTAAGCAATGTGTCAAAAATTGAAACACTGGGGAGAATTTGTGAAAGTACAGTCAATCAAAAATAGCTAAATATTTTGATCTTCAATATCCTTCTATTAGAGGATGTTCCTTTTTGTGTACTATTTAGTTTACAAGTATTGATGCACTGAATGAGTTTTAAGAAACAGCAGGAGATTTATGGCCTTCTAATTTGTTATCTGGGTCATGAATACAAGAATTTCATTCTAATGTCCAAGAGCCATATCATCCCATTGATTTTTTTTAAGCAGATTTGGCCAGTGATTTAAATGGGGAGTTCTGCTTAAAAATCAATGGCACGATATGGCTCTGAGACATTAGCACAATCAGAATATTGATGGAAAAGGAAAATAAAACCTTTCCTCAAAAGCTCTTTCTCTCAAAACTTCCTTTCTGGACCTTGCCCCAGATGGTCCAGACATTCTACTGAATGTTCTTAAATTAAGCATAAATGCTGTTGAATGCAAGTTAACAATTAGATTTTTTTTTTTTTCTAAAAAAAACATATGACTGGCATCCAACCTTTTTAATCAAATAATTGACTAATCACTCACTGTGGTGCAGCTTTACAATCAACTCTTCCAGCTAAACTCATCTCCCCTGACCCCTTCCTCGCCACTTTCCCTCCACACTTCTCTTCAGAAAATGTTCAGTACAGCCCATTAAGGAACACTTGAATTCAAGAGGGTCTGGCTGATCAAGAAAAATTAAGCTCCTAATAACAGCAAAATCGAAAGAAATTTGGACAAAATGACTCTCCGCTTCACGGATTTTGTTTACTAGTGGGTAATTAATTCTCCACATATGTTGGGAACATCTGTCGCAGTGACCTGCCATCGTATCTGTGAAATGACTGCTGTGCGGCTCCTCTGCAGGTCATTAGCAACACTCTGAAAGGAATCTTCCTCTTTCTGCCCCAAACGGGCAGCCCTCTCTAGGGTGTCCAGTTCCCAGGAGTCACTCAGGTCTCTGTGACCCTGCTCCTCACCTGCTTCCAGCACCTAATCTCCTTCTAAATCATGCAGTGCCCACAGGAAAACCGGGTGCTTGATACAGAGTGATGTGCAAGAGAGACATTATAAGAAAAATCAGATAGATCTTGTCTTCTGCTGCATCATGTTGAATTTTGTCACACCTTCATGGATTAGCCTTCTTCTCAGCTAAAATATCATCCTTATTCAGTGCTTTAAGTAGCTAATCCGTCTATTCTGTTTCTACTTGGCCAAAGGGTTTTGATGAGTGGAGAAAAGGAAGGGAGTTTTTTTTCTCTTTCTGTGCAAACCTTCTTTTTCTGTCTGTACAGGAACATCAATTAAAAATAAGGATGTGCCAAAGGAAGTAAAATAGAGGCCAAGTTTCCTGGCTTCCTATTCTACGTCTGTGTTAAATTATTCTGTAATATCCAAGGGGTGAGTTGATATAGGAAATCTTCCCTGATTAGAGAGGTGAGATATCAGTGAATACATGTGCAAATCTTGGTTTTTACCATAAGCAAAGCAAAAAGCATAAAAAATAAACACAAACACACACACACAAAAAGCCCAGCCTCTGTACTTGAAAACCACATTTAGGTCATATATTGGCCAAGTGCTGCTCACGTGCCAAGGCATAATCACATGCTTCAGAGCTTTAGACATTATTTTCAAGGTCATGCAGAAAATATTTTTCTGGTGAGGCAAGTTCCCCTCCCTCCCCCCATACCCATAGGGACTAGAATAAGCTGAGGAGGGTGAACACCTGCAGCTCTTCCAAGACACCTGTGTTTACAATGAATGCCACAGAGCCAACAAATCTTCTTTCACAGGAAACAAAAAAACATGCAGACATCAAAGAAAATTAATCTGAGATATCGCTATACACAAAAGCATTTACTGTAAGAATCATGGATCTTTCTCCCTAATATTTTATTACATACAAGAATTCCAGCTCCTACCATTCTCAGATCTCCTTTAATTTTTAAACACCTCTTCTTACCTTACCTAAATATCTATTATATACTGAAATCTAGGATTAATTCACGTCTCTAAGTAGTGTTTCGATTTTTATCTTTTTTTCCAAGGGACATTGCTGCACTGATATTCTGTAGGTAGGTCTGAACCAATGTAACCTGGTGTAACTTCACTGCTACCTGAGCAACAACACGGATTTACATGCACAGAGATTGACGGAACTCTCTGTTTATTAAAAAACAACAAAAACAGAAGTATATCTTTGCCACTGTTTCAGGTAATAACAGGGAGGAGAAATCTTAGTTTTAATATTTCTTCTCAAATTAAGAAGTTACTCTTATCTTATGTGGCCAAGGCTGCCCATGTGTAGGCTGAAATAAACCATGAAAAGTGACAGTCTGTAAATAATGATATATATTTTTATATCAAATAAATGTCTTACCATTGAACGAAACTGGTTGTATTAATTTTTTCATGATACACAGTTTATTCATATGTGTACAAATCAGTCCAATGAAATTGTAGCCACAGCACAGGGCTGGGAATTGGAAGATGGGAACTATTCCTGACTCGGCTAAAAACTGCCTTTGTGACCTTGGCAAACATCTTAGGACTCACAGAATGGATGGATGCTTAATGAGGTGGTCTGGTGTGAAAAATGGGGGTGGGAGGTAGGAATTAAGAACATATATGTGTATGCCTGAGAAGAAGAAGGAGTTTCTGAGGCCAATAATTACTAGAGCCAATTCTGGGGCCAATAACTACTTAATCATTACTGTTGTAACAGGGTTTGCTACATCATAAGCACAAAGTCTGAAATTAGCGAAACTGTAGAAACAAGAACAAACGGAGGAACTTTATCACCAGAATTACCTTCTGGTAAGCGAAAGAGTCAGGAGGCAGTTCTGAATGGAACTGCACTCAAGGCAGGATTTGATCTCGCATGTAAGAAGAGAACAGGCTGCCTGGGCAGCTAGAAGCAGCTTTGGCAGCAGGGAAGAAAACAAAGTTAAATCACTTGTCCTTTACAGTTAGCTGAAATATTGAACAAATTTTCTGGTTGAAGACATGAAAACTTTTTGCTCTGTTTTTATCAGGGGGATTTGTTAGAAAGGAAGTGTATTTTGTTGCATTTCTAGCAAGAATGCGACACTTTGGGTTCCTCACATGGCTCTGGGGCCCAAGGAAAGGAACTGAAGAAACACTGAGAAAATCTATTAGTGGTGCAGGTTCTCTGGCAAGTGATCTCAGAAGCTGCACGGCCTGCAGGAGACAGCTTTCAGATGTATTTATGTGTATTCACATCCATTCAATTGCTACATCACATGGTACTAGTCAGAGTTATATTAAAGATATGACATTTATTGCAACATGGCAAGGTCCAGAATAACGTCAAGGACTGAATCAGTTTATTTCCAGTTACGACCATTTAGCAAATGCTTCAGTGCACATCTTTTTCATTGTGGATCACAAAAACAACGATGAGAGGAAGCTGCCTACCAGGATTAGCACAGAAGGGATACTTCAGCCAAGGGCAATTTTTGACTGTTAAGTAATACGGGTAAGTCACATCCCTATTTGCATCTCTCACTCCAGGTTCAGAAATTCAAGAGGATGTGGGCAGAGGGTAGAAAGTGAGCATAATCTCAGTCTTTTCTTTGAAGCTCACAGCAAATCTATACACAAGTGCCGCACAGTGTACTGTCTCTATTCCTCCTTTAATAACTGACAGTGTGGATTCTTCCGCATCCCTTCAAGTGAGTCTGGAGAAAGTTGACTGTGAAAGAGTCAGAGTAGCTTTGGAAAACAGCAGTGCTCCAAAGATGGAGGGATATCAAAATGGTTAAGGTCACCCAATAGCATATTTCTCTAGAGACCCTTTCAAAGGTAGTCTAAAACACCGATCAATTTTGTCAGAACCTCTTGCATGTTAGATTTTTGTGAACAGAACATCTTTGCCCTCCTTCCCACTTCTCCCTACACGTACCTCCACCTTCCTTCAAGCTGGAAGAAGTTGGAGGGAATTCTTCCAGGGAAGATTTTAAGGGGTTTACTTTTCCCAGATTCCACCCATGTGGCAACCCCCCCAACACCCTCCATGGCAGGCCCTGGTCTGACCCATATTATTCACTGTTCCTTCTGCAGACTGTAATCTCCAGCTAGCTCTCCCAGGGGAGCAAAACCAGCAGCCAAATATCTGCTGACAGTTTTGCATGTGTAAATCCATAGCAACTTCATTGAAATCAGCGGAATTAGTTTGGCTTGACACCAGTAAGAAGAAGAGCCGGATTTGACTTATTAGCACAATAACAGAGAAATTAGTGAGATTACACTAGGGATTTCTGTGATAAAAACATTTAGTTTTCATTTAACCAGTGCAAAGGTAACAGCATAATTCCCTTAAGGAATGCACAGAAATAGTAGCCTATATACAAAGAAGGAAAAACCTTAGAGAGGAGTATGCTGTCAGGGAGAGTGATACTAATGCCCAGGAGAGCTGTATATAATTAGCTGTCATCATTTACATGGTTAGTTTCTCCACCACATACAAAATATACATAATTACAGTTCACTTACAAAGGATTCATTTGCTGTGTTCCATATCATATGAATTTTTATGGCACGTAAGTCAGTTACCATTAAGTTAAAATCTAGGCCAAAATTTTCTAGAAAACTTCTGAGCAATACTCTCTTGCAGATTGCAGGACAATCGGCTATGACTTACTGTTGATAATCCTTCTAAAAAACACTGTTTAGTTATTTATGCTAGTTATGTTTATGTTAGTTATGGTTTAGTTATTTATAACTAGATCAAATATTACTCATTAAATGGCAACATTTGACTTACAACTATTAAATTTTGCCACTTCTGATATGTCAAAAGTTCAGAAAGAGTTTCAGAAAACTTCAGTCAAAATAATTCAGCTGTTTCAATTAATACCCCTATTGGGAAAAAAAATTAATAGAGAAAAACTATCTCGGAAATTATTAAAAAGCATGCCACTGAGAAGATTTATCTAAACTAGAATTTTCAAGGCTTGTCTTTGTGTCAGGAATGGGAATGGATACACCTTTGAGAGAGCAGAGTGCTTCTGCAAAATTTTGTTTCCTATGTAATCTGCAGAGACTTGGGCAGGTAAATTGTCCAAGGACTACAACCCAATAAAAATGTCCCCAGGAATCAGATTTGGGAAAAAACTCATAAGGAAACATTTCCGGATATTAGAATGGAACCAAAAATTTCTGGGCCTGACCATGCCTTCACTGCTAACAAATAAATGTGATCCAGTATCCACTGGCTATTTAACACCTTTCATCTCGCCCCCTTTTTATGGATTTGGAGTTGTTAACAATTTACTACTGCTATAAGGCACTTCATTAAAAAACAAAGAAAAAAGGAAATTTAAGCAACAAAGGAGCAACTTGAATTAATTTCTAGCTGTTACCTCTGCAAGGAAGAGGATACGCAATTATTTTAGAAATAATACTAATTAAGGTCCTTTACCATAGCAAGAAAACATCTCCTTCTTGGGCTATGTGTCCCTATGTTAATGAATAAGAATTTTGAACCAAAGGTCTGTAGAATAAGACCGACTCTAAAGCAGTTGACTAGAAATCAAAACTCATTGTTAGCACTGCATAAAGCACTGATTCTTGATTGGCTCAAGTTCATTTTAATGGTACTTTACAGGGCTAATATTTTCCTATCAGCAGTTATACTGACTGTACATATTCGATCTCACTATCAGCCCAAGAATAATTGTGCTTTATGGCTAATAGTGTTCTCTCTCACTGTCTTGTTCAAATTCTTGAGCTACAAGACTGTCTTTCCTTTCTCAAAACTTAGACTGCTGGAGAAGTTGAGATCAAATGAAGGTTGAAAAGGTGCACAATAGCATAATGATGTTCTGAGGAGAAGGAAAGGTAAAACCTCAGAAAAAGGAATAAGAAAACAGAAGTAGGCAGGCACTTTTATCATGTCAAGAGTAAACTTATGAATTTATTAAATCCACATATATATACATATTTGTGGGTAAAGCACCTTTCTGGACCTTCATCCAAAGTCCATTAAAAAAGGCAGCTTAGAAACAGCAGCCAGAGAAGATCAGGGACAACACAGGCAGGAAAAAATCTCAGATGTGTTCACGGCAGTGGATATTCCTGGAAGAATATTTCTCAGATATTTCCACACAGAGAAAGACAAATACATCCAAAATACATCAACCATCTCTGTAAAGATGTTTTAAACTCAGTTTATGGTGGATCGATGCCTCCAAGAAAGGATTGGAGCTTCCAACATACAATACAATGGAATGGAGCCTGTCTTTGAAAAGATAGGAAAATAGATGTACTGAAAGTGAGTTAACTATTTCAAATCCCACTTAAGAGCTCTGAATTCTCTCTAAGATTTGTAACATCTTTAAAAGGCTTAAACGTGGGCGTCTAGATTTCTACTCTGTTTCCCTTTGAGGTCAAATGCTGGAGCTTTCAAACCTCTTCAAGCAAATGTTGTGGGAAGCTAGTAGCTGCTTAAAAAATGTGATTCACGTGGCACTTGAATAATGTATTTAAAATGCTAAGGGACGTGGCTATGAAGACTTGCATGTACCACACCTTCCTACACACTGTGCAACAATGCATTTAAAAATTTGCAAAGGCTAAGCAGATGTTTTTACCATGACAAATGACTTTTTAATCAGTCATAATTTTGCACTAAGTGCTGTATAAGTGCCCTTTGTTTCACTACTTAAACTGTCAATGGTTAACAATGGAAGTCACAGACTGGTGCCTGTCATTAAAAGTAAGGAAAAAATCAATACAATTTTTAATTAAAGGTGCCCAATGACTTGAGCTTTTAAGAAAAGAATTCTCCTTGTCAGTACATCTTGCCTTCAAGCCCTTTTTGGCAGTTCAGAAGTTAACAGACAGGCAAATGGAGGTATTTGCAATGCGCTCCTGGAAATGAAAAGAGAAAGAGGCATGAGGAGAACTCAGAGAAAATATTTTCTATTTGATTGGTATTGTTAGGGAAGGGATAAGGTACATAAGTACTGATGTTTGTAGAAACCCTACAGCATGCTTTTCATTAGCCTTTAAAAATATGGAAGAATATATAAAAAGATAGCCCTGTCAGTAAAATTCATAATAGAGATTTTTCTGTACACACTTTTGAAGAAGCAGCTTGAAAAACTTCCTAATGCTGTCATTATTATTGGAGTATTCGTGTTATTGACTGCCTCAAGCACCTTGTCTTTGTTTAGTCTCTTCTTACCCCCTAGTGCTCAGGTTTTTTTCTTGTCGTGTTTTTCTGATACCTTCTATTTCTCTGTCATCCATAAATGTGTTTGTTGAAGAAGCAGATGTATGTTTCACCCGTGGTGATAAAATCCTCGCTAGTGCACCAGCTATCGCAGTACTTCTGCAACAGTAGCTGAACTCTAATTTCTCAATCAAAAAGAAATTTGAGGTCCAAATAGATTATTTTTTTGGGTACTTGCTGTATGGACATACCACCTAAGCAAGCATATTTATTTTGAAACTAAGGAACATTTTCTGGATTAGATTATATTGTATTGAAAAACGTAGAAGATGAGGCAAAAGGACACTTGAATATCATAGTATATGTTCACATATGCTACTAAATTATCAAGTAATTTTGCAGCATATGTGTACCTGACAAGACCTATGAAATCTTTTATCTCTTTTGTAGTTTGGAGAAATTTACTGTCTCAGTAAGCGTAAATGTTAGAAAGCATGATTTGTTCATTCATATAAACGGCACCTTTAGGTTTTTATAGATTTAGATTTTCATCCTTTTTGTTGCAAACTGAAGAACATTAGACTATGAACCACAACTTGAAATATGCAAAAATTCTGTATTTGTAGGACAAATCCTTCTGAATTCGACATTTGATTAAATATTGGAGCAATAAAGATTCATTTTCACAAACTGTATGACAGTATCAGTAAGCTGATCCTGTGAGTTACACAGTTAACAGTGCTTTTACTTCCTTACAAGTTATTTTCTTAAGTAAAACCTAGATTCTAACATAAGCCTTATACTCCACCTCATATTTCTGATTTAATTGCCCATGTCTCAACTATGTTTTCCTTTTATTTTCCTTTCAGTGTTACGTAAAGAGTAACCTGTGTGTCATAGCAGTAGCAGTTAGCATGCAGCTTTTTTTTTTTTTTTTCTGTTCAAACTACAGGGCCTCCTTAAGAAGTAATGAAGAAGAAAATGGCAGTGGAAGAAAAAACAGCATCAATTGCTCTTAAGAAATATGTGTAACCCTAGCAAATGAAAAAACACCACAGTAGTAATTCTTTGGGATTTGGCAATGCATCCAGCACTCTGAGGCACAGCTAGTATGGCTTACCTGTCCTGGCTAAGCTCCATGAACCTCTTACTCTGCTTCAGTCTGAGTCAGTCTTTCTTATTTGCTGCCTAACAAAGATTCAGATGTCTGGAATTTACTTCTTTAAAGAGAAGTTGGAGGTGTGGAGTAGAAGCCAGTGAAGATCACTTCCCCTGTTCTCTGCTGACAACAGCAACAATCTGCAGTGACCCTTCCCTCAGTGCAACTCAGGAGCATGTTAAACTGTGTCACTGAAGACGTGGCAGTTCATGTGCCTTTAAAAGGTCCTATCCAGCCCACTTTCCATGATTGTCAGGCAAGGTGTGATATAGGATGAGGTGGGATTCAGAGCTTCACTATCAGGACTGAAGGAACTATATCAGACCTTCACTGTCAGGACTGAAGTAACTTGGTGTAGCTGGTTTAGCTGCCTCTGTGGTCACTGTGCCTGCTCAGAATTGGTACACAATGGGTCTAGGACCCTTCCAGGCTGTTGATGCTTTATATGGCAAGTGGCATACACTCTCTTGTGTTCTTTTCTCACGTAATCATTGCTGAAGCAGAGTACTTAGCTGACATGATCCTATATTCAAAACAGAAAGGTTTCCAGAAAAAAAGTGCATGTGGAAGATGTAATGGTGAATTAGGCAATAGAGCTCTGCAGGAAGGACATGTCTGGCACTCAGAGTATCATCTTGCTCCTGGCTCTTTGAGTGCCCACTTGCATATGCTCAGATAAGTTGCAAAGTTTCCATGTCTCTATTTGTCAGACTAGGCTGGCCTTTCAAACGCCATAAGTTCAACAGGCAAGAGTATTGCGCAAGTTTAAAGAAAAAAATTACTGCCCTTACCAAAAGTGTCTGGTATCTACCGTGGGTCTGTGTCCTCCAACAGTGCACTTTTCCCATTCCTGTCTCAGACAATGAGCAGCAGTATTTCTGGGGAGTTTTTGCCTTTTGATCTCCTCTCTGATCTAATGCAATTGTCCACTGGCAGAAGCGCTGTGAGGTGCAGAATAAAGTAATGAAGCTAATCTGATTTCCACCCCCCAACCCCAGTATCTACATGCCCTTATTGTATTAGATTCCTAATGAGATTCTCTGTCTGCACTCCAGAAACAGGGCTGAAAATGTATGTATATGTGCGGGTTGGGGGAGGTGGGGAGAGTTGTGGAAGGTTGCCTCCATTTACATCCCATCTTTAATGGATAAAATCTGCCCGTCCTTGAGTCACAAGGTATCTGCCTCCAAGATTTCTTGAGGAAGAAGCTTCTGAAACTGCCAAGAAAAAAATATATGTATTTAACACTGGTGTGTCTTTGTATGGCAACAAATAGGAGCAGTAAAGGGAGGAATCTTCTTGTGAAGGTCTTGTGCACTCCTGCCTGATAAAGCTGGAAGATATCTCATGATGGATGTGTATTGGAGGGACGTTCCTTAGCTGAAATTGCCAGGAAGAAGTCTGCATAAACTAGTTTTGTGGTGTTAAGCCTCAAACATACTTACCTTGTGAGTAAAGAGTGTGTGCACTTCTAACGGTCCCATGAAATGGGATGCAACGATGCATTGATTGCAAGTCACCCAATCTATACTTAATCGTCCCTAAAAAAACAACTTTTATCTTCCTTAGCCATACAGAGCTTCCAAGCAGATTTTAATAAATGAAGTGGGAACTACTGGATGCTGAAGAGCTGGCCAGAAGGGCCATCCCATGTTTCACTAGTTTGATCATAACTAAGTCCTCTCCTGGTAACTGGATTAGACACATTTTAGGAAACAAACAGTATTGCTCAGAAGGTATACAGTGATAACAGAAGATTATTATCTTCCTTGAAGGGAAAGTTGCAATTTCAGCGAAGCCACTGAAATGTACCCACTGTAATGCAGTAACAGGGTAGCCATCACATAACAGGGAAGAACCTCCAGCCTCTACTCAGTTAGATGAAAAGTCTTGTAAGCAAGGCCTGAATCCAGTTTCACATATGACAGGCCCAAGCTTGGTCACTTCAAAACTGAGTTTGCCATTTGGTCCCGAGGCAGAAATTTTTTGTTGCAAAGAACCGTCATGACTGATTGGTGTTTGTGGGTAAAATGCCTTTAAAAGAAGTTTAACAGCCTCAGCTGGGTCCTTCGTGGACAAAGGTCTGTATCACAGAAGCACTATACATAATTCACCACAAGAGAGCCCCAGAACTAAGCAAGAAAGCTAAATTACCTGTCACTTCCAGAAGAAGTGTTCCCTTTGGGTCAAGGTTGAAATCATTGGTAAACCGATGTAAGGAAGATCACATTGGTCTCCGTATGGATTCCTTCCCAGTGTCAGGACTGTGGAGAAATAAGGGAAGCAGAATGAATGTCTACTAAAATTTCCACATTATTCACAATTCTAATTCACAAGTTAGCAAATGTCTCTCTGATCAAAGTCTGAGGGATACATGCAGCTGTGGAGGAGGGAGTATCAGTGTTTCTAAAGCAGCATCGATTCTTTCACTGAAGCAAAACAACACTCCTGGCAGAGCATGTATTCTGTTCACAGGAGCGTCCTGTCAGAGGTGCGAGGCATTACAGCTTCGTCTGAATACAAAAAACACCTCGTTATTACCCTGGATAGGAAATGCTGCTAGTTACAGGAGCAAGTATGACTTCAGGAGTACAGTTCATGAGAAGTAGATGCCATCTGGCTGTCATTAAGTGGCTGATTGTGGCTTTCTATGATTGACTGGTGATTGATTGACAGGTGGTAGAGAGGAAAGGGATATAGCATGTCAGCCAGACACGCCAACCTTTTGTTTCAGTCCTGTAATTTTTGTGGTGTGTGTAGCTGTCAGGGGGACAATTTCTCTTTCAATACCACTCGCTCTGCAGCCTCCATGTCAAGTAGACCTGAAGTCTGCAGAGAAGAACAGAAGAGTGTGGAGAGTATTTGACCAAACACTTGGACTCTTGCAAACCTTCACAGTTCAATTTATAACAAAGGAGAGATGCAATTTAATGAAGATATTTTGTCCTGTCCTCCCTTTTTCACATGTTCATATTTCCAAGGCTATAAGGAATTAATCTTTTTTCTGCTGCATTCAATCTATAACAACTTTAAACACTATGAAAGCTACATTGTAACAATTTAATGACATCTTCTCTAAATATTTTAATTTAAAAAGTGGAAGCTGAACTTACAGACATATAAAAATAAACTGGAATTAACCTTGCAATCATCCAGATTGTTGGACTTCAACAAAATATTTGGAATTGAAGTGTTCACTCCAGCCTGAAAATTTGAGGGAATTTAGATTTAAATTGTGCTGAGTAAGGTTTGCTTTCTTTAAATAGGCATAGAGTAAACTGATTTCTGGAAATGCAAGCCCATGGCAAAGGCTTTATGCAGAGCTGAATCATGAATACTGAGTGTGTAGTCTCAATGAGGAGCACATGCCACAGGAGTGGGTAGGAGCTGATTTGCCTATCCGTAGCACTTGCACGTATTTTAACAACAAAGCTTCAGGTAGTTCGTGTTTACAAGATCTCTGCTAGACACCAAACTTGCAGTTTCAGCAGTGCCATTCTAAGGCTGGCTAGCCTCCAAAGGGAGGTTCTGAGCTGGGAGGATGAAACAGTTTCTGAGGAAGGCTCCAAGGTCAGTAAATGGGTGAGTGGGTAAGAAATCCTCTTGACGCAGCTCAATAGTATCTATAGACTGTGCCTCAAAGCACAGAGATTAGAAATGTGTCTTTTCCACTGCAGGGAACTAAATTTTGCTTCAGTGAAGGCTTTGGAAATCAGGCAGTCATGCTTGTGAAGTAACTTGCCTATGTCCAAGTCAGGCCCTACCAGGTCTGCCCAAGTATGATTTGCACATTAAACTGATGTCTCCTTGGGAAAAATCTGCTTCGATTTCAGCACCAGGACTGTTGTTTCCAAATAAAGAATTAAAATAACCTGTACAATCTCAGCAAAGACAGTAGATCAGAAGAGTAGATCTAGACAGGGATTTCTAGTTAAAATTTGGCACTACATTTCCTCACATACATATAAAGAACTTTTATTGAAATTCAGGTTTCTTACAGAGTTGAAGGAGCTTTCAGACTAGACACAATTTTTAAGCAAGTTTCTAGATATATTTAGTAATTTTCATGGAAGATTAATAAAAGAAATAACTTCCTCTGTTTTGACTAACTAAAGTAGAAAAATATTCAGTGTAATATTACTTCGAATGGAATAAACATTCATATAAGGCTCATTATTTGTAGAAACATATGAAACAATAATTAAAATACAACAGCTTTTGGTGTAAAAGCATCTATAATGCAATGTATAATATCTTTATATATTTATTAAGCAGTTGACTACATACATAATCATAAATAAATCTACACAAACAAGTTTTAATAGTTCCCATGGTAACTATATAAATGTTCAAGAACCATCTAAATAGATAAAAAGATGAATTCCTATTTGGAAGCCTTGATTCCTAAATGCTTATTACTTTACAGATACTACTAAATGGGATGAAATGTTTCACAGGAAAGAAAAAGCTAGGATCTTAATTTGATCAAGACTGAGCAAACACGTTACACTTTTTTTTCGTTAAGTTTATGTGCTGATACAGAGAGTAGCTCTAGCACACAGTGCAACACAGTCTGTCCAAAATAAAGCTTGCATTCCAGTGCATTCCAGCCAAGTGTGTGTTCTTACAAGAAGAAAAAATTAACTAGCTGGGATTTTACAAGTTATCAAATGCAAGTCAGTATTTTACTCTGGGAGTCAACAAGACTACTGCTGCTTTAAGGAAAGATGGTCTCCAAACGGTTTATGAAGCGATATATCATATATAAATAGGTTGTTTGCTCTCAGTACAGATGCCATCATTACTAACTACTTTCAGGCTCTTTGAGAGCTAAATAATTTCGTAATGCATCATTGAACATTTAGTTGCTTCGATAGCAGATGGTTTCAGGGGTCCATCTGCTCACAGCAATGTTTTCAACAAGCCCCCTTCACCTTCACCAAAAGGTTCAGAAGCATTAGAATATTCATTCCTCACCACAGGTGCCTTTCCTGGAGCCTCCCCATACACAGGCATAGTGGGTCGCACACTCAGACAGAGGTGGTTTCTGAAATTTGTGACTTAATCTATTGTGTGTAGATTACTTCTGTCAGAACATGAAGACAGCAGCAATAGTAGGAAATACGAAGCATCAGGTTACCTGGAACACAGCTTTTGTTTGCCAGGAGTAGATTATTAATAGATTTGCATCTAAAAATAAAGAGTTGAATAAATTTTAATAGTATTAATAATTTTAGCTGTACACCACAGATACAGTTGCAGTTAACTGTGAGTACACAGTTAAAATTATTAATACTATTAAAATTTATTCAACTCTTTATATTTAGATGCATGCACAGTTAAAAGATCAGTGCACAGCATAAATATCCAGGTACCAGCTGCTGAAGAGAGAAATCTGATGTAGTGGAATACAAATATGTCAAATATGTATTGCCTTGTAGTGCTAACAAGCATAATAGCAAGGGAATAAGTTACAGTGATCTTTTTGTAAGTTGCCTGTCCTGTATTAATTTCTATATGAGGGATGCAGTGAAGAAACTCAAGAATGAACCATTAACTCTTTGTTGTACTTTTTTTCCTTGAGGTGAGTTAATTGCAGACAAAAAGAATTACAGGGGTCACGGACTTTGTTTGGCAGAGAAGATAAACATATTTTGTATATTGACTAATTGCAGGTGTGTTACTCTGTCATCCGTTTTTACCACAGTGTTCTCAAACTAGTCAAGAGGGCTCTCTGAGAACCCCTCTCCACAGAGGCTGAGCTGTTGAGCACCACCAGGACACATGAATTAAAAGAGCCTTTGTATCTGAGCTACTGCCTCCATAATTTCCAAGAGAGCTAGCTGGAGTTGCTTGATTTTATCCTCTCTAAATACATGTATTTCTACATAGATTTTCAAGTTTGTAAAGTGTTTGGAAATAGAAATTCATCTAGAATTAACTGAAAATAACTTTGAGAATTGATTAAGTCCTCCAATCTAAAATCAGGTAAGGGGTGGGGTTTTGGCAAGTCATAGAGATGATTCGTGATTTGCAGGTAAAATACAACAATTCACATCTATGGTATGCAGTGAAACAGGGGATACTTTAACTTCTGCCTTATACAAAGTTGTTAATTTTTTTTGCTTATAAATATACGTATGAATATACATTAACTATTTAGATACTCCCCGCCTCAAAAGCATATAACCCTTTATGTATATAAAGAACCTAGCAGAGCAGAATGCTCCACTTCATCAGAGAACGTGAAACTGTTTGGACACCTGTCTAAACCTAGAGAAACTGTCATCCTAAAGCAATAAAATGGGTTTGATGTAGCCCTCAGAAAAGCAGATAGTAAGGGTTAAATTACTGTTGGTGTGTCTGAGCACTGCTGTTTAAAAAGATTCTGAAAACGTGCATCATGATATATGTCTGACCACTGAAGGGTGATTTCATTACTATCTTGGCACATGACAGAGCCTCCTAGTCCCAACTATGTTGCTTGGTGGAAGTGGCTACAAGCAAAGCATTTGGGCTGAAAACTTTAATTTCTTGTCATTTAGTCTGACTAACTTCATTCTGTGAAGGAGAGTTGTACAGATACTCCCATCAGTAGTTATACCGCCCACTGTCTTCTGAGCATTAGCAGCAGACTCCTGGAATGAGCCAACTAAAGGCAAGTCAGCTTTCTCCCTTTTGTTGAGTATAGCTCTATAGTTCATCCTCATGAAAGATTAACCCTGAATTTTGCAAGTGGTCAGATAATTTTGCTGCCTACATGAAGGTCAGGCCACACTCAGGTCTTTCACTCTTCCACTTCTGAGTCAGTGATGCAGGATAGCAAGCATTTTTAGAGCTTATCATCAGCAGTTCCTGGACAAATCGAGGATGGGTTCTACTTTTCCACCAAAACTCAATTATTTAACATGGTATACTTGAGTATTTACTGGAAAAGAAACAGAAGGGTTCAGCCTGGAGGTCAGTGTGTTTGGTGAAGGGGATAGGCTTCTAAAGCAATCTGAGGAAGAGACATGACTTGTGGTCTCCTTCCAGTTGCGTGAGTACCTCAACCGGCATGTAATGCAAAAGGTCATCACTGCCTTTACAGTTTTGCCAGTGGCCCGTGATGTTCCTCCCATTATCTCAAATCCTTCCATCCTTGCAGCCAAAACTTTTCTGAGTGAACTGCTGCAACATCAGGAATCTTTATTTTGACTATCTTGAATTAAGATCAGAGTAGGGAAAAATAAGATTTGAGGGGGATTGCTTATTTTGTTCGGCTGAAAAAGAAAGGGTTTGGGTCCATGTTACCAGCTTTACTTTCAGTTCCATCAATCACTGTAACAACACTTGAATCTCAACTGCAGTTTGGGATATTAATGCTTTTTTCTGCATAAATATACTATTGCTTTTTATTATTATTTTTACCATATACAATAAATCACAGCTGTAAACAGCACTTTTAATAAAAAACTGTCATGTAAAATCATTTTATGAAAGGAGAGGTTTTATTTGCACTGTACTTGGGACTTAATATGTCAATAAAAAAATGGCTTTTCCTAAAATGTAGCAAATAGGACTGCACCTGCCAGAGAAGATGTAATAAATCAACAACTACAAACTATGGGTAGATAATAGCTAAAATAAGAGTACCCAACACTGAAAAAGCACTCAAATGGAAAAATTAATACTTTAAAAATATGGAAGATCTTTCGGTAGTGCTTACCAGTGAAAACACTATGTACACTAAATGTATATACATCCACAAAATAATAAAAGCAAGCTTTCGTTGGTATTCAAAAATAGGATCAATGAGAAAGTCTGTTTTACGCTTGGAAGTAAGGGATTGCATTTGTACTGAGGCTGTCATTCCCATCTATACTGTCTACTTTGTTTTGTGATAGCATCGCATTATTGCTTTGGATGGATGTGTAAGGTTGTGATGCTGCAATCTTTCTCCAATGAGTAGCATCACTGACATTTTATGGAACTGCTCATTTTATGAGACTGCTCTTTTTTTTGCAGCTGCAGAACCTCTGTCTTGATAGCAGATGATTATTTTTGGTCAGTTATCACATGCTTGTCACAATAGGATTTCATGCTACAGTGGGCAAAAATCTGAAAATTACCAAATGGTTAGTTCTAACTACTCAATACATATTAAAAGTAAGAAGGTCGGAAGATCGTGATTTGATTTGTCCTTTACACTCTATAATACATCAAGAAGATGCTTTCACAAGAAAGCTCATAGTGTTTCCTTTAAAAATGGAGTTGTCGACTCCTTCAGCTTCTCATGTGTTTGGTTTGGTACACTTTCCAAATAAATTCAAAGCTTTCTGAGAAAAGCAAAGCCTGTAGATAGGTTGTTACACTCTCTTCTCTTATCTGTGACTGCATCTTACTTAGCAACTACCCCAAACGCAAATTTAATTCTTTATTCTGGAGTCCTTAGGGTGATTTACATACATATAACTTGGATCTTGTTTCTAAAAAATGAAGAGTATTTCCCCATATACGTAATTTTTCTGAAGATTTTCAAGTAGTTATACTTGTGGATACAGGAATGGAAGGAGAAAATAAAATGTGTACTTTTCCCTACAAAGAAAACTGAGACCCTATGATAAAAGCTTATCCAAAAAATGAAGAGAGTCATATCTGATTCAGAAACCAATCCACGATATATTTTGAAAACAATGTGCTTGTCTCTCCTTTGTTCTAGCACCTGGTGAAACCACTATTTCTTTTGCATTCAAATCATCCCATGACAAGTTCCTCTTGATTACCTTTCCCAGTTCAAACTGTGAGTAGTTGTTCACCAGAAGAGATAATACATAACATTCAAGCTACAGGACAACCCAGAGCAATCTGAGCTATAATTGTGGCTGACTATGACAAGATGGGATCCTAACACAAATACAGTACATCAGGGGCTTATTTTTGACATTGCAAGCCCAAACTAACCCTTCTTTTCCCCTCACCTGCAGTCCCTCCCAGGACTATACCTCACTCAGACCTCAATTATTCAAAGTCAAACATCACTAGTCTCACCCTCTCGATTCATTTCAAGCAGAAGCCATAAACAACCAACAAAGTGGAATAAAGAAAAAGGGATAAAAGAATAATAGTTTGATAAAGATTGTGTAAATATTACAGGGAACAATTAAGAGTATAAATTATAGTGATTAGATCTAAGTCAATTTAAGCATTTTGTTAAATGTGAAGGGCCATACTGGTGTCTATGTATATTTTTCATCCACAGCCAGTTCAGTTTTCTTGCATTCCTATCACTAGCCATAGCAGTCACTAATCCCCTATTTTAGACATTCATAAAGAATTTTTTTTGTGAACACTAATATATCTCACATTACTAAACTACATTGATAAGCACATTTTCGTATAAGATCTTTTAAAGAAGGTTAAAATTTATACTAGAAGTATAATTGGGTGAGAACATGATCTGGGAAATAGTATGAAGTACCCTAAATCATTCAAACCCAAGCATGTTAAGAGAAAGTGTACCAGAGAATGGAAGAAAAATCCAGTTATTTATATAAACAGTGATTTATATACACATGCACACACTTACCTCCGTATCTTCATACTTATTGATTAATTAGACACCAAATTCCTTTGTTTTAATTATAGAAACCTTACCCATAGGCTCTCCCCTATGCTATAAATACAGAGCAAGATCTACCTAGCAGGGTCTCAAATCCTTATTTTTTGCAAAGCCTTGGCTGATAGCTTTTCCTTTCTGTTGCCTTTATAACATTTCTGATCTGCCAACATTATTTTACAAGGAATTGAAGCAATTTTCTTTTCGAGCTGTTATGCCTCTCCTACTAGTCCTGCTTACACATCTAACAGAACACAGGATTCTTCCACTCTTTCTGGCCCCTGGGCTTTTCTTTAAAAGAAAAAGCTAACAAACATGCCAAGTTGTATAAAAAAGTGAGATGTCAGTGCTCTGGTGAAATACTGACATTCCATGTCTGCAACCCCAATTTTTGAGGCAGTCTACAAGTTGGAAAACCACCAGTGGCAAGAGCAGTTGCCATTTTGAATTTCATTCTGACTCTCACAATAACACTGTGGAGAGACTATCAAGCTTTTAATTTCTGTTTGCAAATGCAGGTGGACAGTGGCCTATGTTGGAATGATGCAAAGTACGCCAAATCAATTACTATGTTAAGTTTGGGACTGCACATTTTTATCTATGTAGTGAAGGTTAGAAGTCCACCAGATATCTTCCTTAAAAAACGTAGTAGATAAAATGGGAAAATAAAACCGACAAGTAAAGGAAAATTTTAGCCTGTATTTTATGAAGTATGTTTCCAGACATGGAAGTGTTTAAATTCAGACTTCATTTTCTTAGTATGGCATTGCCTTTTTGCTAAGGAATAGAGTTCACTGCATTATTAAGCTTCTCCATTACTTGTAGCGTAAAAAACTTTCTTATATTTTCATTTGGATAAACGCTTCCCACAACTTCAGATTGATAGGATCATAAGACTGAGAATCTTAATAACCTATTTTTAACTAATTTATCTTTATGTTTTTGTTCATGTGTGTTGCAAACTGATTGTGCACATTTATCTAGTTAAAATGCAAGTCCAGTGTGGCACGTTAATCTGCTCTGGCACATTAATATCTTCAATCTCTTCTCCTGGATTTTTAAATGTAAATTAAAATACTAAAATTGAGGTGACTTTTAAATGTAGTTGCAAATCTGTATACAGATCCAAAAATGGAATGTTAAAATGAAGCTGAAAATATGCTCTGATGTAACTGTGGGTCTGTAGATACAGAAGTAGAGACTAATACTATTATTTAATTAGTGGGTTGCTTATGATTAAAAGATACCAAAACAGCCAATAAAAATAATTAATAGAAGTAAGAGAAATTTTTTTATTCTTACAGGGAATTTGTGGTGACAATAATTTCAATAATTTCCAATTATGTTCCTTCGGTTTAAGATGCTGAAATTCTGTTCTTGTGGACCATGGAGTTTTATTCTTGAGGTGAATATAATACCAAGCAAGCAAAGAATAAAAATCTGGGGGGAAAAAAAAAAAAAAAACGAAAAAAAAAAACCTAGAAAACTATTTTAACCTGATTAACTTATAAATTTAAATTAGCTTACTGCAGTCTCATCTCCAATAGTGAATCTATATCGTTGTTTTTGTGTGAAGATTTGTCCACTCTACAGAAAATTTAATTTCTGGATAAACCGATAAGATTCTTTACACAGAATTGGGCACAAGGGTTTTTGTTTTTGTTTTTTTTTGTAGTAAGGCTCCTCTGAGTAACCACCAAGAAAATACTCAATTTCTAAAATACAGTGTAGTATATGTGGTTATTCATTCTTTCTGTCGTTATGAAAGCTGACATTCTGGGAAATAGGTTCCCTCTGATATTTTTTATACTTTCATGGACACAGAGTTGCTCCAGAGAGGAAAATATTATAACGTGCAAAAAAATCTTACATAACAATGTAGTGCACTCAAGTACCAGATTAAGCTCTTTGGACCAACCAGTAACTTCATCCATATCAAGTTAATTATTTATAAGAGGTATTATTTATGAAATCTTAAACATATCTTCCAGGGGTGTATCCATTAATTTGATGTTTCCTTTCAATATAAAATTGCCTGGAGAGTTTTCAGTTTGTAAAAAGCATTTTTAACCCATTCTGGAACATAAATTGTAAAGGTTAAATTTTCTTCAGAAGAAACTGGTAGTTTTGTTTGTTTTCTTCTGGGTTATCTTGTAAAGTCATCTCACCTGTGAGAAGCATCAGTAGGCCTGAAGTTTTACAGCAACCCTGTAAGCTCCACCTTTAATTAATGCAGTTTTCCTTCCTTGTTTGCATGCCTGATTATTTTCATCCTTTGGAGTTAAGAAGATTCCCAGTGCTCGCCATACAAGAGGCAGCTTGTTTCTATATTTTAAGAAAGACTGTTCAATTCCAGCTACAAAAAAATTAAAAAATAAAAAATAACATCCTGTTTGGGGGAGAGAAGGATTGAGGGTAGCTATCCAACTGTTTAAGCAAGTGCCCTGTGCTCATTTTGGAAAAAGACAGGGGCTCCCTGCACCCATTTCTGCTCCGATTTAATGAAGTTGTTAAAGTAGCAAGACTGACAGGTTAATTATCCTTTATAAAAGGGGGACAAATTGAACTGTGTCTTTCCATCATTTTTTGATATATCAAGAAGCTCCTGAGGTGCTCAGATGCCACTCTGGTGAATAGAACAACTAATCCACTCTGCTATTCTTTGCTGACCCTGGCCCCCCCATCGGGGCCTTGCAGTATATTGCAGTTGGTTTTCGTTTCACATTCAACAGATTCTACTTTATTATAAATTCAGAAGGATTTTTTTCCTCCATATGTTGGCTGACAGCTTCCCTGAAATAACTGATGGCTAAATTTAAACTCTGATGAAAATTAACCCGAGTGTTAAATGCAAACAGGAGCTGCTTGGAAAGAAAAGAGTTATCATGGTAAATGCCAAACAGTAGAAAATGTGTGTAAATTAATGGAGTCTCACTGGTGACAAGCTGTCAGGCAGTTTGATGGCTCTCGCTAGTGCTTCAATCCCACTGAAGTTGGCCAGAGGGCAACATGGACAAGTCCTGCTTTTCAAAAAGACCGCGGGATGCTTGACAGTAACGCTAACTAGATCATCTAAAGTTCATGGTCAAATAAGATATATTTTTTTTCTTTTTGCAAAGCTTTGCACTAAACAGGGTACATGCACAGCTGGGCTATGAATGAGATATCAAATCGCACTTTCTGTGCAGCGGTCAAAACAGAATGGAGATTGTAGAGACCAGAGAATCGTGGTGAATGGAATTCAGAGAAAGCTAATTTTAGATAGATGCTAATATTCTTGTGTTGCTGTATTTGTTGAGCACAGAGCAATGCCTGAGGGTTTTCTAGATGAAAGTCTCCTTTTCTAGATAGCATTTTAAATAGGTTTATAAACTGATATTAATTTTAGTCTGTTATTGAATCCTTCAAGTGAAGCATGCTTCAGCTCTTTGACATGTATGTAAGGATATACTTTATTTTTTATTTTTCTCTGCTATTTTATTTATCAGCATCAATATACTGTGCATTTAAGAAATTAATTAGTGCTCTGGTGCTTTCAGGAGCAGAGTGATCTTTCTGTTTATTTTTGTGGAAGTAGAGCCTAATCTTGATGGTGTCTAAATACTCTTATAGTCTGTTCTGGTTTTAAGATGAAATAAACTAATTTAGTGGGAATTAGGATGCAATCACTACAATGGATCTGGGTGTGGACTAAGCTATATAGACCTGAAGGTCTCATTTCTGGCTGTGTTTATTTAAAAAATGAGAAAGTACAATCTTGCTTAAAGCAGCAGGTCTAACAACTTAATATTTTTTTAAGCTACATTCTTAGCCAAATTAGCAAAGCTTTTACCTAAACTTTCTGTAGATCAGGCATAGATTGTAAGATGCAATAAAAACTCACTGTAGTGGATAATTCACAATTGCTAATATTTACATGAGATTAAAGCAACAATACACATTATGGAGATGACTGTCTGTATTCGTCATGGTCTTTTCTCTTAGCTAATACTCAAAGGGACCAGTCTTAAAATCTTAGTAAATGTCACACGATGAACAGAGAAATTATATTTGAATAATACCTTGGAGAGGACGAAGGGTGAAGTGCAGAGCTACCCTCCAGGATCCATCTAACTCATGCGACCCCACTGCATGTCACCTCCTGTGACTGATGTCACCTGTCCACTATTCTGTTTCTCTGTGGGCCTTCTTCATCACTTTAAATGCCTATATCAGTCCAAACAGCACTAACTTCTTGAAGTTCTCCTTTCCCTTCTGCAGAACGTTTGCTTCTTCATGAAAAATATCTCTGTCAGGGCAGATAAAATGATGTCCAGAGATAGCAACCGCTTTACTCTGTATAAAAGCATCTCAGTCCTGTTTCCTGATGTACTGTGAGACTGGAGAGCTGGATGAAGGAAGTCTGTATGTCTTGATACACACAGTTTGCATCTTACACTGGGAATCCTTGGTTGTTTTAGGTGAAAGTCAGCTAACATAAATGAAGGTGTTCACCTTTTCATTGTACTTTTCTTTCCTTAAGCCCTGTGTATGAGTTAGAGTGTATGATAATTGATACCTTATTGCAACCAGCTATTAAAGTATGGCTTAATGATAAGCATACAAGCAGTTCCATCACCTTCTGTGGGATTTCTTATATGGCTAAAAAATTATAAACTATATCTGCATCATGTAGTGTACAGTTAGAGAGAAGAAACAAATAGTTCAAATATTGTCTGATCCTTTTACTAGTTACTTTTACTGGTAAATGTGGAGTACGCCATGTGGGTGTTATGTAGCTAAGTTAAAGCCGCACTGACAAAGCCATTGCTCTGCATCACACCTTCCTTATAAAGCACCTTTAAAGAGCTAATTAAAATAGAAACTACCATGAAATCTCTGCCTTAATTGAAAACCTGAATGTCACAGAAACTCAGAATCAACATAGTGTTGGTTATTTTATAGATTTCTCTCATTTGTTTCCAGTATATACACACACTATTTTAAATGAGGATTTGCTCGTCTGTGAAGTTAGAAGCAATCTCAGAAACTATTCCTCTAACTACTACTTCATAGCTAAGTATTTAAAAACTTTTTCTCCATATTTCAATAAAGCTCTCATGACAGATAGCACTGCTTGATGCTACTTTAAGCTTTCGTTATTTGATTTCAAAAGTTAAATTATATAGAAATCAAATGATTATAAAACTTTTTGCCAAGAGGGATTGTTCTGTATCATGTTTCCAAGAATGTAACACTCAGGCCAGGTTCATAACTGTGAGTACTTTAACCAGAAATCTTTTTTCTGTGACCCGTAATAAGTTAAGCTGTGGGCTTCATGAATTTCAACAGCCATTTTGATTACACACTACAAACATGGGGCTGTGCTTTGGATTTGAGCTGAAAACAATGTTGATAACAGAGAGATGTTTTTGTTACAAGTCTTATGAGGAGAAGCTGAGGGAGCTGGGGTTGTTCAGTCTGAGNGTTACTGCTGAGCAGCGCTTACAGTGTCAAAGCTGCTTCTGTTCCTCACATGCACCCTACCAGTGAGTAGGCTGGAGTGCACAAGAAGCTGGGAGGAAACAAAGCTGACCCCAACTGAAAAAAAACAATATTCCACACCCTGTGACATCATGTTTAGCATATAAAGCTGCAGGAAGAATAACAAAGTAGGAGATGTTCAGAGTTACGGCATTTTGTCTTCCCAAGCAACAGTTCTGTCGATGTAGACTGCTTTCCTGGAGATGGCTGAACACCTGACTGCCAATGGGAAGCAGTGAACAACATCACAAAAGCAAAACAAAAATGTTTTCCTTCGCTTATGGGTGTGCACAGCTCTTGCTCTACTTATTAAACTGTCTTTAACTTAACCCACGAGTTTTCTTACTTTCACTCTTCTGATTCTCTTCCCCATCCCACTGGGGGGGAGTGAGCGAGCAGCTGTGTGATGCTCAGTTGCAGGCTGGGGTTAAGCCACAACAAGATGGTTTACAAACAGCCTGAAGTAATCTTGATTTCATTTAAGAGAATGGGATTTTTTTTTTATTTTTTTTTGCTACTTCACTGGGCTGTGGGATTTTATCCGCAAAGTTTGAAGGAAACGAAGTCTGCTTGTATATCAAGACCAGAACATTGAACTAGACATCACATGGCACATGAGGATACAATGACATACCGTGTACTCTCCTGCTGCGCTTTCATCACCTTTCATATTCCACTGGAAAGGCTGAAACACCCTTACCCACCTCTGAGTACATAACATTCTAACGAATAGAGGAATCACGTGAAATGCACTAAATCTGTACCTTCCAGTTTCTGCCCAAGCATTGCAACCAACGATGTACTGTGTATATAATTCTTTCTTGAGTATCCCAGAGTTCTGTCATGAATAAAGACTGTCATTCATGCATTTCTGCTGCACATAGGCTTAGAGGACTCTTTAAGTAGGACTTATTGATAAAATAAATTATGCTTAGAAATTGTTGTGTTAACCTGATCTTTGAAAGTTCATGTGGTATTCAGGCCTGTGAATTTCCTAACAAGAAATCACGCTGACTGCAATGGAGCCCAGGCTCAGAGCAGGACTGGCTGCTGTTCCTGCTGCTATGTAGCGCTTGAAGAGACAGGACCAGCCCATTTCATTTTCAAACTTTGTGACATATGCTCCTGCTTGAAGACCACAAGGTTGCTGGACTTCTACCTTTGGGGCTTTGGCTATATATAGTGTCAAAAAGATCAAACTTTGGATACAGCTGAAGGAAGAGGATCTCCTTTCCAGAGTCTGTGGTTCCTACCTTCAGAGAGACAGAACAAGAGCTGATGAGTGCATTAGTCCCTCTTTGTCTCTCTATCCTAATACAGAAGGCTCCTTGCAGGTTAAACACAGCGTGTTTAGCAACTGCATATTGTAGAGTGTTTAGCAATGCATATTTTTTTAGGCTACATAGACCCAACAGGGAGGGGAGGGGCTGCAAGAAACATGATTTGAAACCCAGTATCTGTGGCTCTGTGCTTCAAGAGAAGGCCTCTTCACTATTTCACAGTCAGCACCTTTTATTTCAGACACTATGGAATAGTTTGTTTCCTGATATAAACACAGGTATGCAAAATCAGAAGGTAAAGTGTTGTGTAGTGCTGGCAAAACATGAAGGGCCAGCTCACATGACTGCAAATTGCAGTGAGCCAAACAAGCTGGCTGTGTGTTCAGCGTGCGTTTCAAGTTAGACAGAAAGAGCTCTACAGCAGAGATAACCTTAAAAGGGACCAAAATATGGAGTCCAGCCACAGTAATGTGAAGCTGCTGCCACTGCAGGTGTGCCTCTTCAGAGTGTTAAAATGGCAGCAGATTAATATAAATAAGGTGTACGGAGAAAGGGAGGAGGAGAAGGGGAAATTAATGAACAGTCTAACTGCTGAGCTCAGTAACACAGAATGGAAACATGTTGAACTTGACGTGTCTGTGCTGCTGCTTTTATAAATGCTGATGGCTAAACTGTGTCTCTTTGATATATATATAAAAAAAAAAAAGGCAAGCTACTCTGAATCTTAGGGATGTTAGGTTAAACAGATCATTTGTTTGCTTCATCAATAAAAACCTGATTGATTATCAAGTGTGACTTTGGCCCCATTCCTGAACAAGGGCATTTAAAGAGAAAATATTTTCTAACTCTGGAGTCTTATATTAAATAAAATTCGTAATTCCTTAGGGAGCTGTAATCTTCGTTGCCCAATATTATGCTACATCTTACAATGCAGGGCTATGCAGAGATACAGAGAGTCTGTTAATCTATCTCCAGAACAAGAAGCAATGAAAATCTGTCAGCATGGTCCTACATGAGTGCTATTTGCACAACTGGAAGTGTAGAACAGATCAGATTGAAAAACTTTTAGTCCCCAGCTAGAATTTCTCACACAGGGCTTTGCTGTGCTATGCCTCAGCCTCACTGGGAGATGGCAGAAGGATTGCTAATACAATTCCTTTCTACTGAGAGCTGACATGCCTCTGTGTCTACCACTAGAGTTCCCACAGTATTTACCACTCTATTGATGCTCCTTGAAAAAACTGCTTCCAGTTTGGTAAGATTTGAGAGTATCAGTAACTATAATGACTAGATCCTGACAGATGTATTCCTCTGACTGTTCCTTTGTCAGTCTTCCCTCTTTTTACTGATTTTTTAGTGAATAGAAGTTCATAATTGATCCTTGAAAGCTGATTCAAGGATGACCCTCACTTTGACAAATATCCTAATTCTTGAGCTGGAAAATCCCACTCCTTGCTCTAGGGAGACTTACAATTGTTTCATGTAAGAGAGGAGTCAGTAGGATAGGTGGAAAGTAACTTACCTACAAAACTAGGATGCTTCTGACATTTCTCACCCCTTTTTTCTAGCAACGAGCAGATACAATCGCATATTTCTATGCATTCGCATCTGGGTGTTATTGGGTTTTTGCATTAGCATAGCTCATAGGAACTGGTTTTGCTTAAGAGTCATTCCATTGCATAGGAGCACATGAATTAAAAGAGAGTCCGCACCCAGCTTTTGCACAATCTCAATGTAGGAAGCAGTGACAAAATGTGTATACAGAAAAAGGAAAAGGGAATAACAGCCTAAGAAATGAGGCATCTTGAGTCCATGTGAGAGCTTATGGTGTACACACATCCAACATGTATTCATTGTGTTTCTGTTGTGTTGGACACACAACAAATGAGAAATATAAAGATAGTGAAATATGAGTGTTTAATGAAAGGTAGCGAAATATGACTCTTTAATGAAAGATAGCTGTCCAAACTCATCAGATGTGGGAATCAGCTTCCTACTTATTGGGAGATGATGGATAATTTGTGAAGAGGTTCTGGAAGTGAGCATCAATGATGAATCTGATACAACAGAGAAAATTATGTTGCAATAATCAGGATGTGAAGCGAGCAGATACCATCCAAAAGCTACCTTTATATAGATTGACATGAAAATCTATACAATGGAGAAGTTACACAATAAATATTTCCAAGACTTAGACACGGGCTTCTATCTAGGCCATCTAGGCTATCTTGAAGATAACACCCAAGATATGCACCAGAACAGCTGATAATAGCAAATGAGAGGAAACAAGGAAGTCTGGGTAGGAAGTCATATGTCTGAAGACTTAAGGAAGTTTGTTTTTTTCTTCATAATATATTTTACCTATCATTAAACACATGTGAAAGGAAATCACAGAGTTCAGGATTTTATCTTGTACAATATGTGACAGATTTATGCTTCAACGTAGCGGTTGGCAGAGTATTTAGAGGAAAAGTGTAAAGAAAAATGCTCGTGGTGACAAAGAACCAAAGCTCAAGCTCTGCAAAAATTAGGCAAGGATGAAGAGAACTTATGAGCAGTATGCTTGGGGAGGTGGGAGGAGAATATGTCAAAGCTGAACAGCACAGCAAGATGGCAGGCTGATGTATCATGCTGAAAGGGATCAATTCAGAGAGATGTGACTTAACAGCAGATACCAGACAGGAACAATAGTTAGCATGGAATGGGTAAAATGCCTTTTTGTTGGAGAGAGGGTAGAAGGGTGAGGCACCATCCCTGGAGGTATTTAAAAGACGGGTTGACATAGTGCTTAGTGACACGGTTTAGTGATGGTTTTTTTATCAGAGTTAGGTTAATGATTGGACTAGATGATCTTAAAGGTCCCTTCCAACCTAGAAAATTCTATGATTCTATGGTTGCAGGGCACATGTAAACGGAAGCTGTTAAGAGAGGGAAATGTAGCTGATGTTCACCTGACTCTCCATCATGGATGCTGAAGTGTGAGAGGAAGAAAGATGAGAAGAGCCATCAGCCAAAATCAGGGAGAAATACTAAAGGGAGAAACTGAATGAAGCAACTGGTGGCAGCAGAACTGGGGCTGAGAATGGGGGCTGAGAAAGAGAGAAAGGTTAACTACAGCTTTGGTTAAAGAAAAGACATGATGGAAAGGCTGGAGGCGAATGGAAGAAGCCTTTTGTACACAAGGAACATGTAGCATCTGAGCAAGAAACAGCACGGGCAGCATCCCAATGAGGAGCCCTTGCGTCAGTCAGCAACAGTAGCCACCAGGAAGGAGGGATAGGTCTTTAATAACTTTGTGTAGAATGAGATAGAAGAAGAAACTCAGAGTAGAGGAGGCACACAGCCCACAGCATTGAAAACAGTCACATGGGAGAGATGGACAAGTAATACAAATTAGGTGGATGGGAAGCTAGTCCACTCTGTATAGATGTCAGTGAGGAGTAGGGAAGAGGGAGGGAAGAAGTGGGAGAGTTCCCCAGCAATGGCCTTCAGCAGCCCTTTGCGCCCTGTGCCAAAAAGGATCTAAAACTTGCATTCCCCCGTGTTTCCAAACTGATGACCACAAGATTTGCGATAGCAGTTGAACTTTAAATCTGTATCTAAAAAGTATTAGGAACCAAGTCTCTAAAATCCTGTTATTAGGTGTGTTGCCAGACACCAGTTATTAGGTTTGTTAGCAGAGCATCAGTCATCTCCTTTAAAGTCTATGAGTTTGCTTCAGTGATAATATTGACCTTCTGCTTACTCACCTAATGGATCAGAGATTAGCTAATCGATACATTACTACAATTTCTAGCCAGATCTGAATAATTATTAAACAGAGGGATCTAAGAGAACTCTGTTGTAGATATAGAGGATTTTGTGGTGTGGTGTGTTTTTTTTTTTAAACATAGGATAGATATGAAATCATGATGATTAATTTGTTACAGTGTTTCAGAGGACAGGGCTACATATGTGTAAGATATTTGTTTCTTTGCCTTTTCTAGCTCCTGCTTAACAGTTTTGAATCAATTTTTCTTTCATTCTTTTGTTAAAAAGATCTGCTTATCCAGAGATAGAAAAGGAGAGAGAGATCAAGAGAGATCTGCTCCCTTGAAAATACCTCCCTCTAAAATTAATGTATTAAAAAAAAATTCTACATTTGCTCTTTGCCTGCAGGTATGTCAAATGAAAGATGTCAGACTTCTTCAGAAACAACTTTAATAGTAATAAGAATAAAAGTAGTAATAATAATAATAAAAAATAGAAATATGAAAACTCCTACCAACTAAGATGCTCCTGGTCTCATTACCTTTTTTTGTCAGAAAGCATTTCCATGGAATGTGCTCTTACAAGCTGGTCTGAACTGCTGTGAAATGCTGGGTGGTTTGTGCTGAGTGGCATTACTCTTGCAGACCTATTGTAAAGGTGCTTCATCAGACGTTTTGACAGTTTTACAGGCATAGTTTTGTTTTCCATTCCTTCTTCCATGGATAATTAGAGAAATTGATTTAAAATCTCTCCCTCTCTTGTGTACTGAGAGGGAAATATCTTTTTTAAGTGTTTGCCTACTCTTGAAAGGGAATTTAAGAAAAGAAAGAAACACACCTCCAAACCTGCTGGAGTTAGAGTTACACTGTTATTAGGAGGAATTAGCAGTCGGTCGACTAGTGTTAACAGTGAACCGAGATCCCTGCCAATTCAAAGCAGTATTAGCAGCCTCTAAACCATCCTGAATGTAAGGATGCTGTGCAACACCTCACTGGCAACCACCTTTCACATCCCCGGCGAACTAAGGAAAGGCTGCAAAGCAGGGGAGGCTGAGCGATGCAGAACTGTCCTGTACGGCTGCCTCAGCCCACAGGTAACTGACACTACCTCTTCCTCCCAACGACTCCAGCCCCTCTTGCTTCTCCATCTTCCCACCTTCCCTGCCATCTGTTCCCGCTGCTCCCACAGCCTCCTTGCTCTCCTCCCGCCAGGGCCTGTCTGAGCAGACGGGTATGAGAGCCTCTGATGAGGTAGGCCTCGGGCCCCTCCATCACTCCTCGCCATGAGGAAAGCACCAGCTGTCTGGCTTCATTTGCATTTTCTCTCCAAAATAATGAAATTAGCCATGAGTATCCTGAGGTGATGCGAGACGCAAATTTAGGCTGGATGTGTCAGTGTGCACTGGGAAGGGAGAGGGAAGGTCACAGAGGATGCTCGCAGCATTGAAATGGAGGGCGAGACATCTCCTGCCCGCTGCAAGGGCCCCGCCACCCGGGGAGGAACCCGGCGTGTGGCACTGCCATGTCCCCACCACCCTCAGCCCGCACCTCCTTACCTGTGGCAGATGTGCCCAGACTCCGTAGGTAAAAAGAGAGGGGAAAAAATACAAGCATGTTTTAGCTTCTTGCCAGCCCTACCCAGATGTCAGCCATTAGCTCAAAAGTGCGGCTGGGCGGTATCTTAATTTGTAGGTAGCTGTGTTATGGCAATTTCTGACGAGGCTGGCCTGGCCTCCCATCACGCGTTTTCCACAGCGTTACCGTTTTTAATTATCTCAGCATTTGTTCAATCAGGACTCACCGCAGCTGTTGTACAGTAATCTTCATCTCCGTTTTGTATTTCTGATTGTCTAAAGTAGAGAGGAAGATACTCACTAAAGTGTTGCTAAAACTCCTGCTAGCACAGCTGAACAAGAAGAACAAGCCGGGATCCAAGACTTACAAGCTCTTGATGCACTTGGGACAATCACCCTTTCTTCTGGTTTTACTGTTATTCTTTGCACATATCCAATTTCTATATTGTGTGTATATTTATATAGTGTACAAGTATTTATAAAGAGTACAAGGAAATTGGCCTTTCTCATTCTGCAGTTTCTTTGTCTTAGTCATTCTTCATTGATAAACACAGAGAGTCTCCAGACAGCTTTAAGATACGTGCAGCAAAACTGCAACAGTGGAGCACCACTGCGTCTAGATGAAGACTTACAACATCTAGAAAAAAAAGCATTTAAAAAAAAAAGGATATTTCACTTTATTTGTGTGCGTATTTGCTTACATAAATCTATGAATTAGTTTATATATGTAAGCAAATTATTTTGAGTGAGTATTGTGAAATATTCGTGGTAGGCAGAATTTTTGTCTCTGAAAATTTGTGTTCTCACAACTGGACTCTGTAACAGACATCAAAACTAATCAATGCACTTTGATTTTATTATCAAATATTCACATTAAACTCTTCGTGAAAACAAGGGATTAACTACGCATCATGAGCTAATCTCAGAGGGACTAGTTTCAGCAATTAATGCATTCAAGAATATGGTAGATTACAGACAATTCAAATTATCTACTCTTCCAAGGCAAATTATTTGGTCTGCTGCAGCAAGTGTACATCTAAATGTGTGCTTCTCTGTGTGTGCATAAAAGGAAACAAAGTCCCAGCTACCAGAGCAGATTTGGCTACTTGTGGTACCTCCAGGCCAGGTGATGGATTCAAGAGCAGCCTGTGAGGCTGCACTTCTTGCCCATGCGGAAGGATTAAGTCTTTCCTTTTTTTTTTTTTCTTTTTGGTTAGTTCACAGGTCATAGGGTCTTGTGCTGAGAGCCCCCAGGACTAGATGAGCATCTTATGTGAGGTCTAATGAGTGCTAAGACGCACCCATTAGATAATAATTTCATGGACAACTGGCTATGCTCTGTTAACATACATGTCCTGGCCTTTAGAGACCTTTTTGTTTGAACTACAGATTTTGTTGGCAGCTACATGTTACATGCAATCATATTGCATGCTCAGATTGTCCAAAAATCCATGGGAAGGTTCATCTGGTCATATATTGGACTATCTTGAAAAGCAGGGTACATTTCAGAAACTGGTAGATTTGTGAGATTTTTCTGAATTCTTCAGGATTAAAGTGTCTTTTTTTTACTTTGTACTTAACTTCTTAGCTGTACCCTGTAGACTATGGGGTTATGTATTAAACTTAGAGTGGACAGAAGATATACAATTACAGTGGATCAGATTAAAACTTTCCCTTGCGTGCTTATAATTTATTCATAAAAAATACCATACATTTTGAGTATAGTTTGTATTGATTTGCACTAGTTGCAAGGTTTTGGTGACACATTCAGCCCTAATGTTTCCCTTTCATCTTCAAACTTATTGTACTTCGTTACCCATTCTGTCCTACCACTTTTCTCCAAAATGTGGAATAAGCCATGATGGTCTTTCCTAGTTTTTGAAGTCTTCTCCTTATTCTGAAATGAAAACAGATGTCATTAGACTGGGGCAGGGTTTTTTTGAGGTCATGAGAGTTTTCAGTGGTTAGAGCAAAGCTGGTTCTTTTGCTTTTTGAAGTACAACAGTACAGTTCAGGATATGAACAAAGACAGAAGCTAGTTTCTGTGATATTTCTGCATCTGCTTAAGGAGGACGTGAGTACCTTCTCTTGCAGCCATGAAGAGGAATAGATTTGCATGTGGACGGTGCCTGCCAACTTGTTTGTATCCCTTAGGATTTTCGATGTGTTGGGTTTGTAATGTTCCATTTCAATGGCAAGCGTATATCTGGAGATGTAGATGTAACTGTGTCCCAGTTGCTTAATTCATTGTATCTCCCTGCAATTTCTGTACTTGCTTAAAGTTCCATATCATATATCATTTCCAGCAATAAAATACTGTTTTCTTCATCCAGCCATGGATATGTTTGATAAATAGGACGTGTTGAGATGCGAACATGGTGAAATGTGTCTAAAGAACCCAACCTTACTTATTTTGCACAACACTTTAAGCATGGTGAGTATGAGGAGCAAGGATGGCACAAAGCATGGAGGTTCTCTGAGATAGGGCAAGATAGGGAGACCTTTGGCATCGGTAGTGGTTCTCAGATATACTTAAGATACTCTTTGTTGATTTGGTCACCAAATAGAATGATTTAAGATGATGGTAAACAGACGATGGGAAGTCTTTATTGCATCAGTCTTTATTACATCAGTCTTTATTACATCAGTCTTTAATTGTCCAAGTTCTAGAAAAATTACATTCCTTGCATTCTTATTTCCTTGCAGTTTGGATCTCACAATTTGGTTCTTGTGATTCTTCTATCACAAGCTATTCTACCAAACATAGCAATGACTCAAACCTCTCCAATGTTTACTCACCACTTACAGCGATGCACCATGCCTGACAGCTCTTCATGTCAGTCAAAAGTCTAGGTCAGGCACTTATCAATTGACCCTGTGTTAAAGGTAGACCCTCATTTCAGCACCTGTCAATAGCAGCTTTTGATGCGTTTAGTGTGGAGGCTCTATCAGTGGAGTTATTTGTAAGTGAGCAAGCATGGACTTTAAAGAAAGCCAAACATTTTTAAAACACTGAAAATAGCTTGGTTTCTGGTTTATTGGTATTTAATAAAAAGATATTTTCCTCTTCTTTGTCTAGAGGACAATTTTCATAACACCAGGGAAGGTGCTGTAGTAAGAAATGCAGTAAGTCCTATCAACATACACAGCTAAAGCCCTTGCTAACCTCACATCCCTTTTCTAATACAAATGGACACAAATAAAATGCTAGTCTCTTGTACTGTGCTAATGTAGAAGGAGAACCTTTTGATTATTAGCTGCAGTTACCATGAGCTCCCAACCTGGGATGGTGTCTACACTTCTCCTTCTGAGGTGTTAATCATGAATCTGCCAATCCTGTCCCACTTACAAGACAAGGAAAGAAATGTGAACATGTAAAAATTCACAGAGGGGCCCAGGAATATTTCCCTGACACACTCCTGCTGTGACACCACAGCAATTGAAGAAGGCCTGTCATTTGGTTGTCAACCTTTGACCTCAACCAGACATATTTTGAAATGATGTGAAAAGAATTGCTGTGCTGTACGGCTGGCTCCTTACAGCTTTGCATGTCTGTCCTTGATGTCAGTCAGAAGTAGTTAACTGACACCCATGGAGTCTAAAAAAAACCTCCTTTAAAATATCAGTAATGACTTCTGTTAGCAAGACTAGCTCTTGTCAAGTAATGACTTTATGACATAAGGTATTGTTTATCTAGGCATCGTTCTCTTACTTGCATTTTAATGAGCCTAATTAATAATAAGTTAGAAGTCCTCAGCTATTTCTTCACAGCTGGACCATATGCACTAATTACACTGAGTGTGCAAACTTAGACTAATCCCTCCGTCAAAAGAAATATTTTAATTTAAAAAACCTCAATGTACTTCTTTTTCACCTGATTACTTTAAAGATGTAATCTTTTCATTCTGGCAAATTTGCACAGAATCAAAGTAAACCCAGGAGTGGGAGAATTCTATAATTTATAATTTTTCTAATGGTAGACTTCATTCTTAAAATAATTCAGGAAGATCTTTCAAGAGCAGAGTGGTGTCAGGTTCATTTCTGATGTGCGTTAGGTTCCATAAAGGTAAGGGATAATAATTTTTAAGTTGAAGGATAACCACCAATCTCTATGAAAAGATTCTTCCTGAATACAAGTATAAAGGGTACCTATACTTAGGTGCCAAAAAGTTGGGGATGTTTCTGTTCTCAGAATACAACAAAATGCATAGCAGCAGTCAGACAATTCCGTAAAAGTGATGAGATACAATTAGTTCCTGTCTAATAATAACATAGTCAATATTAGATCAAGTTCTTCTGTTTGAAGGGTGATTTTGCCATATATGTGCATATTAAGTTACTGAAATATAATTTATTTTTATAATAATTCTAGTTTTCTTCTTATAAGGTAAGTCATTTGACTGAGACATTGGAGTTTGATCCCTTTTCAATAAGGAAAAGGCTGTGCAATACTTTTATGATCATTTGATGACAAATGTAATTATACAACTGTCCATAGATTGCAACAGAGCACATTACACGCTAGAACCTAGAATTGTAGTTAACTTTGTACTGATTCTACCATTATATTAGATGGTTAAATGCCCTAGTATCAATATAGTAGTGGTATTAGGGATTCAATAACTAGGAATGGGTTGTTAAAATATATATATATATATATACATATATATATATATAAATCCTCTTGGCACATAAGAAAAAGGCCAGTTATCAGACTTGCATATGTTTTCTAACTTCCTACCAGTTCAAACTCACCTCTATCTTCACAGGAGAAGCAGAAATCAAACCAGCTACATGAAACATAACTTTCCCCAAGCAAGGTCGCTGTTGTCCAGGTGTGATGTTTTCAAACAATAGAATCTTGACAGAATTGGACAGTCCACTTAAAAGTTTATCAAGTTAGCCAGTAAAACATGTTTTATCCATATGTACTAAAACCAGTTGGATTCTCAAGTCTGTAAGTAGAGGTGTATTTTGGGACACTACATACTGCCAGGTATGTATACATCTCCCACTTTTTCTTTACTGACTTGCACCACTGTAAAGAACTAGCTTTGAAAGTAGCACAGTTATTCCCTGACTTTGTGAAGTTTTTTTAATTCCAGACTCATGTTTGAATTGGGTTAAACTTATCACTGGAGAACGTCTCTGGTTAATCTTCAACCTCTTCTGCATTTTGCCTGTAAGGCTCCTTCTTGAAATGAGCAGTGACAAGCTTTTCTCAACAGTTTCCATAGCTGTGCATGTAGATGTATGTGCATTTACCTTAAGAATGTATCTTTATTATTAGTTTCTGCTGATGGAACCAACAACTCTTAACTCAAAGAAAATTTCCTCATGTGCCAAAGAAATAATTTGTTCTTGCACATGATCGCATGTGAAGCCACCAGAGAGCTGTAGAGTCATCCACTACGGTATCATCTCTCCTCCTTCACCTCTTTGGTTCTTACCTCTATGCCAGTCTCAAAATAGTTTCAGTTCTTTCAATCAGTTCCCCGATATCTGCAACCTCAACATACAACTGGTTTCATTCTTAGCAGATACCCTGTGTACCCAAACCCAAGTCATCTATTCTTATAAATTACAATTCTATGTATGGTTAGCAACATTATTAGCTGAATTATCCTATTTATTAACATACGATTTTCAGTGGCAGGACTGGAATGAGCAAATATTGCTATCAGGAAGTAAAAAATTTGATTATAAATTAATTGTTCCACAGTGAAAAAACTTTTTCCCCAACAAAATACAATATTAGGCAGTTACCTCAGCCTGGATGCACATAAAGAATCACATTCAGCAACGGAAGGATTGACCTGATGTAATGAAATTTCGTTTGCTGGACAGAGACCCAGTTTTAGCCTGGAAACTCACTGATGTGGAACTGAAAGCAGTTATTTGTGAAATTTCTACCTCCACAGACTGGTCAGGGGCCACATTTGTATAATTCACATATTGTTCTCAGGACTATGAAGGACCTATCCGTTTAATTTATTTTTTATTTAAAAAATTATGAAACCTACATAAATGTGGATTATTTTTTCTTCCACCAGCTACTTCTGTTCCTCCCACTTACATTGTGGTGTTTCCAGACTGTGGTGCAATCTCAGGACAATACACTGAGGAGATGAAACCAGGCGTCGGTAGGTTGAGACCTTTTCCTTGTCACCCGTCCTGACATTGCTCCTGTCAATATGGTTTGTTCTAGTTTATGTAGATTCATTTAAACAATTTCAGAGAATTGCAGCAACCCCCGCATATCTTTTGGGAGCCTGTTTGGCCATCTAATAAAGTTTTCCAATAAGAACTTTTTTCTGATGTGCTCAGCCTAAATTTTCCATTTCTTATATTCATTCCATTATCCCTGCTGCACTTCAGTGTACCTTTCTATAACTTTTCATTGCTTCTGGCTCATCCATTCTACAGATCATTGCAAACCATTCTCCCCTCATCCTCTCCTATTTGTTGTTTAGCCAAGCTTTCACTATGTATCTTCAGGCCTTTCAACCTTCGTTTCAATGAAGTGCTATTAACCTTTCAAGTATTGACTCTGGAAATATAATAGTCCTTTCATAATGAGTTATTCCACGCATAATAGTTTGCATGAAAATTTAATAACGATGCTTTATCTTCTTTTTAGGAAAACGGTCATGATCAAATTAAGAATATATTTCACAAAACTATAACAAGCATTTTTCCAATTTGGAAGAGAAGGAAACTTTCCAGCCATGCAATTAAATGAGTTTGAGGTTTTTATTCTATGCTGTTCTCTTGGAAATCTGAATGCTATTGATTACTTGTCTTATTTGTAATATTTCCCTGGGTCTTGTCAGACAAACAGGGTTAGTAGGCCAGAAAATCTCCCCTCAGTTAAACACCCATGGTCTAACCCTTGGAGTCTGTGCACAGAAAGTTGCTGCCTGCTTTACATGGCAGCTTCCTCTGTGAACAGACCTCACTGCTCTGAAGGGCACCGTACTGCTGGTATAGGCACATTTCAGAAAAGACAGTTCTCCCTCCTATTAGTTATTGGCTTATGTTCACCTTTTTTCTTATGGAGATGCACATTTTTGGAGTAGTTACTGTATGTCTAGAGATGTCCTTGGTGTCAGGGTGAGCTCTGGAGCCAGAGGTTGTCAGTGTCACTGCACTTCTTGAAATCAAGTAGCAAGTAGAGAGAAGGCAGCACGAAGCTCCCTAAAGCTGAAATTCCTTACTAAAGATCAGTCACCAGCTACAATAATTCAGGGCCTGATCCAGAGCTACTGGAAATCAGTCTACTTTCATTTTTGGTGCTCTTATCAGCTGTGAGAGCATTACCACAGCACATTCAGGAGTTCCAGTTGTGAACCAAGACACAGATGAAAAGAGAGACTAACTGTACCTAAATTACCTTCTCTGTACTTAATTTATGCTGATGCTAAAGTTTGTTCTCTCAGGACCTTCCAAATATAGACGCAAAATCCTGTTTCTGTTGGAAAGCTGAGAATCTCTCCCCTCCAGAAGGTTAGCGCTCCAGTTTATAACCTTGATATATTGTCTGATCCTAACCTTGTTATTTAATTAAGTCTGGGCTCCCGAGCGGTGCAATTCTGAGGTGCTAATACCATGTTCAGAGAAGACAAGGACATTGCTTTGCTTTCTTCAAGGGAAAGCAGCAGTGTAAGAATGAATGTTTAAATACAATGCCAGTTATCAGCCACAGGACTTACTTTTAGTGTTATAAAGTCTTTCATTCTTCTTCGCTTCCAATAAGGAAGATCCAGTTAATTTAGGTACACATACAATTATTTTTAGCAATGATTAATGGATTAATCTAACCATACAGAAGCAGCATATTAGTCTCAGTATAGCATCAGATGTCAGATTATTTTTCTGGCTTGGGACTTTGAGAGTTCATATTTCTGGATGGATTTGGGGAGTAGGCAGGTGGCAAATTTTCTTTTTTGGTTTTGGTTTGGTTTTGGTTTTGTTTTGTTTTGTTTTTCTAGTACAAACAGAATACTGACCTCACCTCTCAATTCCATCATACAGATTTTTTCAGGAGCAACAAGATCCCTGTTAAGAGTTGCAGTAAGGCCTTTCCGTATAGTTTTCCACTCTTTTTTTGCCATTTATGGCCCCTTAAAATGACATGAAATGGGTTAGCTGAAGGTTGCTGACATACCCAGCATTTACTACAGTTAGATAAACCTGCTTTATGTATAGTGGCAGGTTGTTTTGTGGATTTTTTTAAGGGAGCTATTTGATGTTGATCAGATCTTTTAAATGATAGAAGTGGTCCCAGTGGAGACAGATTAGTAAGCAGAGGGTAGGTGAGGCAGTCAAAAGCACAAACTGCAATTTACCACATGGTCTGTATAATTTATCACACAAACGCCTCTGACACATATGTGGGACGTGTGTACCCTGCAAGTTTGATTGTGTTGTGCTTATCTATTCACTTAAGATATCACCCAGCCTTCTCCTGGTACTGAAAAAAGGCTAAGTTACATGGGGATTTTTCTACTATTCGATCTACAAAGCATGGTGTAAGGATGAAAACCTTGAAAGTGGAAGTTCTTTATGCTGAACATCAACACTAAATTTTCAGTAGGACAGATGTTGAATATAAGACACCCTCACATTAGATGTGAATGCACAAGAAAAAACCTCATAACTTTAAGAACCTGACATAGGTTAATTTCATCAGAAAATACTCTATGCATGCCTGTACAACCTAAATGTAGTACTGCATAGAGGTATCTCTGCTAGTGTATATATAGAGATGCATTTTTGGGGGTCTGCAGATAACTGCATGGATATTAATGAGTTTCAGTCATTTGTGCCAGAGGCAACATTCCTCCTAGATCATTTTATATGCCACATATTTTTATCTAGTGCTGCATCAGAAGGGTTTAGTTTGCTGGAGTTTCCTTAAAAATTACATGGTGAAAAGAGTGCAGGATCATGCTGTGTTCTCCTGATAATGTTCTGCACCATCAGTAATTCCTACAGTGTTTTGTGCTATTATGAAACCACTGAAACAGAATTAATCTTTTTATAGAAAGAACCTATTGATTAAAAATCACACATATATACTATCACTTTTTTCAGGTGGGACTATAGATCTCTAGAATATAATTACTTCAACAAATAAGAATGTTACCAGTAAAGAGTGAATAGTCAAGATTTCTTGATTACATGTTAAATTAAAAATAACAAATTCTGTACGTGTTGTTAAGACAAAAACATTAACATGAACAAAAACAGAAGAATGAGATAAAAGTTTAAGGACAGATTTTTTTGTGATTATACAACTCCAAAAATGTTTCATAATATCCTGCTATTTGTTAATGCTGTCTAATTATTGATTGCAAAAGATTTTTATGTGCAGCAAGTTGTAGGATGAAGAATATCTAACATTTTCCTTGTCTAAGGTTTGACTAAAGGGATACCCAAGACAGATCAAAATGAAATAGCTTGAAAAATGCATGAATTATTACAATTCTTTAGATACTTAAGAAGTAGGGTAGCCAAACAGAGAATGACTCCCAAGACCTCAGTGGAGACAGATGAAAGGATTTGTCACTCCTAGCTGTGTGTGCATGAATAATAAGTTATTTATCATCCCAGCTAAATAACTGGTGAAAAAATGAATGAAACACTCTGAGTTGTTCTGTTTTAAGGAAAGTACATTTTGAGTGCTCCCTCCTTTCATGTTGTAAATGTGGGCAAGCTGGGTTTTAAGACACATTTCAGAATTCAGATGAGTTTTTGTTTGTTCAAGTGTAGGAAGGTTGAAACAGCACTGATGGTTACTGATGAACTGTGACTTAAGAAACCTACTAGAGTTGCCAGAGGAAGCTTGTGACATGCTGTAAGTTTAATTATGTTCAATTCATTAACACAATTAGAGCTGTGAACAAATTTATCGTCACAGCCAGAATCACTTAGAAACAGCTAGTAAGTCACAGATTATGGCGACTTGTTCTCCATGCTTACACATCGAGCATGATTCCCTGGCAAAATACATCAGTTGGTCATTTGGGAACATGCCTTGAATACCAGGGTTTTGCTCTTTTCCTGGGTTAGACTAGCTGTATTTCAGCAGAAAGGTCTAATCACATCCTATAATGAAAACCAGCTTGAAAGCAAAGGCATTAAAAGGCATTAATAGCAAGCAGTTGTGAATAATTCCTTTGCTGGATTTACCTACTGACCTGTTTGTTGATAGAGGAGAAATATACTTCAGGTCAAAAACATGATCAAAATCATAATTTCCTCACAATTTGGCAGGAACATCTCTGAGAGCTGTAGTTGTTTGGATAATAAATCAATGAAGACGTGGATTCAAGGAGGAATGTGTAAGAGAACATCTAAGGGGAGAAAACCTTCCCAAAATTGCTGTCATGTGCTTTCGCACAGCACTTACCTTTTTATGATCCACACCCCAAACCCGTCACTTACAAGAAATTTCTGCAAGATCAGAACAGTATTTGCATAGGTTTGTTGATGCCACTGTAATTTCAACTACTTCCCAGCAACCTGATGACACTTGAGCAAGATTGCTAATGAATCCCCATTGTTGTTACCACAGGTCCACTGTGGGAAGTGAACCAAGCAGATGGAAGGAGATGATATGAAGCATTTTGGGCTGCCTTCCCAAGTCTGTAGCCTAATTTCTCTGCTTCTCCTCCACGTTGCAGGTTAGGAGATTTAAGGAAATGAGCTAATGTGGAAGGTGGATATTTACAGTCTTAACTGTGTGAGGAGTTTTTGTGAAGAGTCCCTTCTAATCACAGATATTTGAGAAATAAACTCAGTTCATGTCTATGTAGGGCCAAGTTGCTCCTAAGGACTATTGAACACTTTTGTGACTGATAGATGGTGAAAGACAAAGCTGTGTGGTTTTTGGTCTTTTTGTTTCATTTTCTTTAATGCACAGCTCTCTTCCCCTTGAGCTTCAGGGTACAGAATAGACCCAGCTAAAAATGTAAGTTTCACAGAAGTTTGCTTTTCATATCAGCTATGAACAACCTAAAATTCATGGCCATTAGGAAATCTACTTACAGAGATGTGTAGCAAAGCTCAGAAACAGCTTGATGTCTTTTTCCAAGAGGGATTTTGTAGCTCTGGGGGGCAATACAACAAAACAAAACAAAATGTGGAAAGAGGGTACACTGCTTGTCACCAATTTGTGACAGTGAGACAGTAAACAGTACCATCACTGTTCTTTTGTTAGCCTTCATGAACAATTTGAATGGTCTTGATTCTACCTAGCAGAAGGTAGCAGTTCGCAGCTCCACATTGTCTGATTCACAGATTTATTTCCTCGAAAATAAATTTGACCAAAATAGTCAGTATCCAGTAGATCCTGACATGGAGCATGTCTACAAGATCACATGTGGTTCTCTGTCTCTCTTGCATGCTGTGTAGGATGTATAAATAATGTGACTTTCACCACAACTGAGTAATAGTCTCTGGCACTAACATGTTTATCTTACTTTCCAGACTCACTAACTCTTATTATTATATCACAGAATGAGAAAAGGACAGGATAGTCCCCATCTTGGTCAGTTCTGGTGATGCCAGTAACCAGATACCTGTCTTTAAGTAGGCTGGGATGAGCTTATAAATTTGCCAATGCCTTCCCTGTGGGTGAGAGACATCTTGAGAAATTATATTTTTTCCTATTTTCTGCTGAATACTTTAAAAGTACTAGAATAAAATATATGCTCTGATACATACATTGCAGAAGTAAGATTCTTCTGCTCCTTTTGCAGCATTTCAAATTATTAATTGCAGAGATGTATCTAATAATGTTGTAGAGCTACCTTAATTGCACTATTGAAATCTATATATATTGTATGTACACTATTTCACAAGCAATCCATAGAGCATCTGAAGGTCTTTAATTGCCATCATAAAAATTAATAGTAAAATATGTGAAGGATAAGCTACCATGAAAATTGCAGAGGAAAATGACAACCTGTATACTTTACATGAAGTATCTTTTATATATGTTATGGTGGTACTTGCATTCACTTAACGATTTATTGAGAAGATACATTTAAGGGTTAGATACCCTGATGGGTTAACGCATTAGGTTTTCACATCAGAAGACTGAAGTCAAATTTGGTTTTGGCTGTAAGCTGGGTTTTGTTGGTTCTGCTTCTTAATGAGTCTTTCAAGTAGCAAAATTATGATAGAATTTGGTATAATTCATCAGAATTAACCTTTCCTGCATAGAAGGAATCCAGGAAAAGTGGATCTGAGGCCACAAAAGAGGTTGTAATGGAAAAGCTAAACTGCAAAGCTTCTGTCTGACCAATTATGCCTTTCTGTTAGTAAGCAAATAAAAAGTAATTCACTGAGTTGCAGAAGAATGCGTTATTCCAGAGCCAGTAATGGACTGGCAATAACAGACGGTCTTCTTTATCGTTAGCTGAAAGACCAAGGAATGTGATTATCTGTAATTACATACACTGTGCAGCACCATGAAGAGATCTCAAGTGAAGCCCAGGCTAGCCAGATCTAGTGCTTCTAGATATGTGTGCTCTTGTGTAGATTCATGTGTCCATCCTGCAGCTACCCTCTTTCCACACCACCTCTTTTTGGCACCACACTGCGCTGTGTTAGACACTCCTGCCTGATTAGCACCTCTGCAGAAATTTGTTCTACAGGGCTGAAATGCACCAGTGTAAACCAGTGGTGAGTTCAGAAGCTATTTTAACTGGTTTCTTTTTTTTTTTTTTTTTTTCTTTTTTTTTTTTAAAAAAAAAAAAAAAAAAAAAGGCAGAATGCTTTAAAAGGTTTACACTATTAAACAAACAACAGTTTTCAATCTGTAACAATGCTTTTCACTGTCTTGACACAAACCTTTTTCTTCACGTTAGCTTTTGGAACAGTCTTTCAACACACAATAGCAGAAAGTCATTGTGGATCCACCATTGCCATAGCTGTGGTATGAAATTTCTCTTTAACAATCAAGGATACAGTTCTGCTTCTGGGTCCCCAAAGTCAAGCTAACCAGCCTCTTGCCTACAGCACAAGAACTGTATCTGCTTGGAGTTTGAATCAGCGGAGTGGCTGAGACCAACTCACATGCACAGAAGCTGATTGATGAAGCATGATGCATCCCTTAATTAAGCAGAAGCTACTAATAAAAATGAACTTAACTGGATGATTTGTGTGATTCTTGCAAGGCAGCCATATGTGCTGCACACTGGTAGTGGGAAAGGGTGATATGCAGCTGATACGGGGAAACTACAAAAGAGGAAACTTGTTAAGAGAGGCAGTTTGGGTTCTGTCACTATTTCACGGCAGCCCATAATTAATGCCCTCCTCGCTTATCCTTGCTTCTGTGATAAGTTGTCCTCTCCTCCCTCTCTGCATCCTTTCAGCATTAGTCCTTGCCATCACTGCTGCTCCAACAACTGCATCTATTTTTACTTCTTCTTTAGCTGTAACTGCAGCATTTGGGGGATAAAATTCATTGAATCTGCACATCTGTTGCCTTTTCTGTGAGCTATGAACATGTGTTTGTCTCAGCAAACCTTCACAACAGTTGGGGTCCAGATGCATCTTCCTGTGCTTGTCTACAGCACTGCAGCATTTTCCTAGGGACCTGAAGTAGGAGCGCATTTGGTGGCTGGGATCAGGAGGAAGCTCCTGGAAGTCATTCTCTGTGCCATTGGCCAGCTGCAGTTGCTTTACCTAAGTATGCTGTTCACCTCTTGAAGAAACTGACTAATTTTAGCCAGGTGGTACAACCTTGTGGGGTTACACTGCCAACTAATCAACTAACAGCCTAGAAGTCAGGACATTGTGAAAATGTGGTAACACTTTCTTGGTTGTTGTCCATGGTCTGCAAGAATTCCTGCTGCAATTCAGAGATACGAGCACAGAATTTCAAGGGAGAAGCGATCTGTGACGCTCGTATCCTCAAGGTCCCCACTCCATATGTCTGAGAATTAAAACATTACCTCCAGATGTACGTTCCTTTAACAGGCTGAAGAAAACTGACCCTTTCACCTCATTTCCTTGGGGGACATGATAACGTCTTCATGTAAATGAATATTCTTTTTCTGCAATTGTCTGCAGTGAAAAAAAGAAAAGAAATCCCTTCTTCAGTACATTCAGCCACCTTTTATTAAAAGCATTCTGGAAATGAGTGGCTAGGCAAGAGTTCTGCAGGAAAGGAACATGAAGTTAGCACAAATCAACATAGTCAAACCTTAGCGAAGAACCGAGCCTTCTACCAGAGTACGAGAGGGATGTTGTCTATAACGTGTGATACAGTCCTTTTGTTCTGCTGAGCACAATGAAGAGTGCAGCTCCAATTGTCAGTTTCAGATGCCACCTTTGAGAAAGATGTAGTCCCAATAAAGGGAAACCAAATGGGAAGAAAATGAAAGATCTGGGATTGCTTGGTCTAAGGAGTGAAAAAAGGCAGGGGAAAAGGGCTGGGAAACACAGGAGTGTTCTTCATATTTGTAAAAGGCACACAGTTAAGAAAAAAAAAAAAAAAGGAATACACTTTTCTCCATGCCCTTGACCAATAGAACAAAATCCAGCAAGTTTAAATTGGAGCAATGGTAATTCAGACTTAAACATTAGGAAGAACTTTCAAACAAAAAGGATAGTTAAACACCAGAGTAGATTGCCTCGGGATGTTTTGGAGTCTCCATGATTGGAGCTTTATAAGAACAGGTTAGACAAACATCTGTCAGGAATGATTTAGGTATATTTGATCTTGCCTTGGGGTAGGGGGATGAACTAAACGACCTCTAAAGGTTCCTTTCAGCCCTCTTTTCTATGATTTTATAAAAAATACACAAAATGATTGCATGCAGAATTGAATTTGGCACCTTTTAGTAAATTTCATTGTTTCTGCTTTCCTGCTGTTTGCTTTGCAGTTCAGCCATGCTGAAGACTCCGAGTTTCAACAAGAATTTAAAAAAGCTGTTTGATGCCAAATAGTGCTCTGGTTCTGTTGCATTGTTACATTTAATTAGGGTTTCTAATTAATCTTCTCTGTGTATTACACTATAACCAGCCATCAATGTTAATAAAATCTTTGCTTAGTTTAAAGACTCTCTGAAAGTTTTCATTTGGAAAGTGAGACCATCTGGCCTCTCTACTTCACTAGGATTAGATTCTGGGTAAAGTGTACTCCATCTGCTTGTGAGATTCGTGTATGTTGGGGCAAGGCTAAGGAGGGATTTCATTGCCAAGATAGCTGAAATATAGTTAGATCTGTCTAGAGAATCTCGTAGATATTCTTGAGGCAAAAAATACACAAATTTCCTTTTCATAATGTTCTCAACACCTCTTCAGAGGAGGGTTGTTTGTTGCTTCCTATTGTGTGAGGTGAAGTCTTCCACTGAGGATGTACTTCAGTTCTGAATGTATTTAGTACGAAATATCGAAACAGTAATCTCTGATTTACACTGGGGTTCCCAAGAAAGATTCTTCAGCACTTGCTGAGGAGTGCCCTACAAAGGTGTAAGTAATACTGGGAGTTACAAAACTATGCTGCAGACAGAGAATACGGCAGTGCAGAACAAGGCCACACAGTTAAAAAGAATTTGTGAACTAGGATGAGCTCAATCCCACTTGCTAGATCATGCATTCATATCCCCTTAGCACCCTACATATGGTGTCTGGCACCTCCTTGGCTTTATTAAACAGGCAGATCAAATGTCTTGATTTACTAAACACAGTATGTTTTCCAAGTGGGAGTTTTGTCAGTTGCAATGCTTCCACAGCTGTGGTTATAAGGTGACTTTTTAAAATGACTGTATATCCAGAGGACTAGATTTTCCAGTCTTCTCCTTTTACTCTGTACACGGTGAGTTATTTGGAGTGACCTTGTGGTTGAAGCTCCTGTGATCTGGGGTCTGTTCTAGACGTAGAACATGGTTCCTCTTGGTCTCTGTCTTCATCCTATTACTTAAAGACATAAAGTAGTTATGGTGACATGGCAGTTAGTTAGACCCAATCACCTAACTGGAGATAGATGCTTATTTTGTCATTTTAGGCTCATTCCCATCTTCCAGTTCTGGTATAAAGATCCTGGTAAGTACCGTCCTTATGAAATTTTAGGTCAGTCACAGATTTCTGTCCATCACTAGGTGAAAATTGTTTCCCAAAGCATTTTGATCAGAACAACTCACAAGGTTTCATTGCTATTGAATTTAAATCCTAGTTCTGAGTTGACCTCAAACCACAAACTATATACTTACATTTAATAGGAATATCATGTTTCCAGACATGAAATTCATTTGCCATAGTAAAAACACTGTACAGATGGAAAAATGCCACATCCGGTTGGGTGCTCATCCTTCTTGACTGAAACCCACAGAGAAAATATGTGCAAAAAAACTTTGATCATTAAATCCACTTCATTAAAAATTACCATCAGTACATGGAATTTCAAGTCCTGGTTTAGTTCACTTATTGTTTTTTCGTGTTTTGTTTTTTTTTTAAAAAAAAAAAAAAAAAAAAAGAAAAAAGAGAGTTTCAAAAGAGATAAGTATAACAATTCATCTCCTAGATGCAAAGAACCATTAGCTACAACTTAGTTTCCTTAGCGTAGCCATTTAGAACTTCAAGCAGATAACAGTGACTTTCATTGATACTGGCAGATTTATGGGGCCATCATTAAAAAAAAGCGAAGTGGCCTTGATCAATGTTTTCAATGGATGAGGTACATACTTGCTTTCCATCAATATCAGACATGCATCACTACTTTCCCTGCCTGTTCTTTTTTTGAGAAAAGATATAAATTGCGACCAAGGGAAGGCTAGACCTTTCCTTGAGGCTCTCTTGCTGTACTTTTCAATGGAACAGACAGAAATCCGTACAAGAATTTGTTCTGCTCCATATTTTCCTCTTTATTCATAGGTTCCACTTCAGGTCCCTATATCAAGATTAGGATTATGTGGGCACCAATAGTTCCACCTTTTGTATTTTGGAAAAAATCAACACAATCATTTTCTTTGATAAATGAAAGTAGAGATTGTATCTGTCTTAGAATCCATCACTGAGTAATAAACGCAAGCAGGCTTCATGATCAGATGGGCATCACTAGGATCACAAGGATGAATAGATTATTTCAACTTTTAATTCCAGTTGATGATACCAAAAGTTGAAAGACATAGTGGGGCTGTGTTCTGGCAGGCAAATTTCTAATGCTTATTGAAGTATCAGGCATTTCTACCTACTCTGTTCTTCTATGCTTTTTAGAGTACAAAATCATCTGAGCAGACGTTGAGAAGAACTGGAGATAGGCGTATGAAGCAACTAAGTAGTGAATGTTGCCCATAGTCCTATTTTGTCAGTGTGCTGGTGTCCTCTGGATACCATTTCAAACTACACCTTTTCATTTTGCTTTTCAGTTACTTATAAGTGCTTTTACACCTCTGGTATGTTCAGATTTGGAATAGGAAAAATATTCTAAAACCTCTGTCGTTGTCTTCTCAGGGAACTGTTGAATATGACCAAGAGAGCATCTCTGTGAGTTTTAAATCTCTATTGTAAAGCCTTTTTTTTTTTTCTAGTTATAAAATTTTGAGTGCTTTTAAAGTCCTTTAGTCCTTTTGCCCTCTTTAATTAGTTTCTCTTGTCAGAGAAGATGACTCAGATTTTTCTAAGATTATCCACTTATATATTCTGCATAGAAAGTGCCAAGACCTATCCCCCTAGTCCTTGCTTCTAACTTCTAGATAGCAATACTTCATATTTGAACTGATTTACTAATTCTATGTGACAATCTGAGTAACAGATGTATCAGCTGAACATGTTCTTGCTGTGAAGAGTCAGTGTATCAACATCTTTTGAGAAAACAACATGGCCAGATTCTTTCTATCAGTGTAAAAACTGGGGCAGCCTACTAGATTTCAAGCTCATCCGAAGGTTAGTAGTGATTTGTTCAAGGTGAATTTTCTCTTACCTACATTATTAAGAAAATGTTACCTTTATTCTAAAGTACAAGTAATCTGTAATTTATTACTAATTTGGATTTTACTTAAAATTATTCAAATCTATCTTTACGTAGACATAATAGGAAGCAAATCTGAGTCTGTCAAATTTCAGTTGTTTATATGAGCTTTTCATACTTGTAATAGAATCCAAGATTCCTTAGAAAGAATAATTCTCAAGAATCATTGGCACAGATGTTGTTTTCTTCCCAAATGGAGATAAAATCAGTTTAAAAAAAAAAATATTGATTCTGGCTAGCTGCTGAACTTTGAGAAAATTATACGAACAACAAAATTGTAGCAATTATTAACCATTCATAAGATTGAAACAAGTTTCAATTTTTGTAATTTCTTAAATTCTCAGAACAGGTTTTTTTACCCATGTTAAGACAATCAGCTTTGTAAAAAAAACTACCCTTATTTTCTTTGCCAAGTCTTTACCTGTTCTTAAAAAAAAGCTATGATGAAAGAACACTTGTTTCCAGCTTGAATGCCTTCAGCTAGAACAGCTTTGAAAATCTTTTGCATTTAAACACCGTTACAAGTTTGTCTCTATTGGTCAGATGTCCGAAGAGTGGAAGCAAAGACCAGTGAGAAGTGAGAGTGTCATATTGAAATCTGCTGATTTTGGGAACAATCATCATCGAAGAAGAGCTGGACAAGTGGAAGAATATGATAGGAGACAGAAAGAGATACCTGAAAGAATCGGATTTTACACACTTCTCTGATGGTGATCCCAGAGGATAATATTTCAGGAGAGGTATGCAAAACTTGTAATATTTCATGAACTTAAAGAAATTGTTAGTGCAAAACCTCAAACATGCCTACCCATATTCAGAGCTTCTAAAAATCTCCCACAAGAGGACTATGTGTCTTGTTGCCTTCCTCAGGACAAATGACTAAACCTTCCAGAGATGTTTCCAGCCAGAGCCGATCTTCTCCCAGTCCAGATATGGTGATCTACTAGGTTGCTACTGAGCAGCAAATCACCTACCACATGCTATCCCTAACAAAGCTGTGAATTTCTAAGTGTATGCATGTGGAGCTATTGCAGCACCGTGACGTTCCTAGCTGGCCATAGATTTATAATTTTTTTCTTCATTATTATGGCAAGAGAGATGTAAGTGGGTTAAATACTGATGCAGCAAAAGCATCTTGTCCTTTTAGCTATGAGTGTATAAGAGGAGGAATCATGCAGTCTTCAATGCAAAAATATAATATGAAAAAGGAGACACCCACTTGGAAACCTTTTGAGCATCTTAAAGATTGTTATTACACTTGTTATAACATAGGTGATTTCATTTCAATGCATAGTAGCTGTGAAGAATTAAATAAACAGGTATATTTATAAGAAATTAAATACACAGTTGCTATTTTCACATTACTGGAATCTGCTCATGCTTAAATGGAAATAAAATCTTTGGATCAACAGGAGCAAATATTCTTTTTAACAAGAAACATCTTGTTACTGTAAATGGTCAGATCTCACCTTTTGATTATGCATTTGTAAAGTATAGAGTCATCAAAAACCTCTCCTGATTCTTGATGTTTGGCAACAGCTGTGAGATATATGACCATGAATAGAAATGAATGAGAGCTAAATCATGTGTTAATCATTTCCAGAACTAGGTCACACATAAGCTCTCTCTTGATGCTTGCAGACACAGCTGTCTGTTACAGTCATCCTCTTCAACTGTCATTAGACTACAAGTGACGAACTAACGAGTTGCAGGAGCTGTGGTACCAAGTATCTACATGAAAAGTGGTCTAAGTCACAATTCCTACCTCCTCAGGGGCAGCAGTGAATTTCCAGTTCATTCCTTACTGCAGAAATGTGGCTTTGAATCATGGTGCTATACATTAAGAGCAATAGGTTATTACTGGCTTGAGTAAAGCAGAGAGTAACTCATGCCCTTGCCCAGAATAGTTCTTTCTCTTTCTTTTTCCTGAAGCCTGCTTGCTATATATGCCACTAGCTAGATTTCATAGGGAAGATTGTTTCTGTGGTTCTTCCAGTCACTACTTTCTTTATTTTCCCTGCCTCTTAAACTTGTTGTACTGACTTCTGGTTTTTTAATTAATTTATTTTTCCTTTAGATTCATGCAACTCTAGCCGCACAGAAGGGTAGTTCTGAATAGGGCACACAGACCCTCTTGTGAAACCATAACCATGTCTATCCTCACAGCAGACCCACCACAAAAATGCGATGGGCATAGAGCTGGACAGGTTTTTGGCTATTAGGAGTCTAGTGCTCTTCTGTATGCACTTTAACACTGGAACAACTATGGACTTCAGTGGTGTTGTAGCTGATTGTGTTGGTTGTAAATGACTTTGGAAACAGAGCCTAGCAATATGGATGGTTCAAGTAATTATCTGGACTATGAAGGACTTAAGGACAAAATCTAAGTTTTAGAAAATATAGCTATCATTAAATACATTAACGTATTCTGAATGAGACTAAGGCATAAACTGTTCAGTCAGACCTATGGTTGCAAAGCATTCTTGCTTGTGGCATTGTCATATGTGTGTTCAGGGGCCTGGGAAGAAATCAGAAAGACCTTACTGTTCCAAAGAAATGTTTGTGTTAAAAGCCACACTGACTGTATCAGAATACTCCATTTGCTTTGTTGTCTAGAGCAAAAGATTGATGGCAAACCAATCCTCTCATCTAAAAATGGTAACACATTGTGGTGGAGATATGGGAGCTTAAAAGGGAAAGAAATCTTACAAATTTCTTAAAGATTTGAGCTTTTTACTCCTGGTTCATCTTTAACTAGTTTCTGTCAAGGTGGGTTTTATGCCATTATTAACATAAACTAGAGGTATCCTATGTTGCAGGGCAAACAGAACAAGTGGGAGGAAAAAAGCAATGATCAAGCACAGAAACAAAACCAAGAGGGTGAATGATTCCTAGCGGGTACATGGAATCTCACCTATCTGGCACACAAAGCTTTGGAAAATAGGAAAAACGAAGCCAGCAAATTACTTCTGGAGTAATGAGAGACCCATGTCAGAGCCTGTTTGGTCAGTGACTGAAACACAGCTAACTATGCTTCTTATTCAAAACTACTAGGCATGTGTGAAACTATAATTGCTGCAAAAATGTTTCTTATTTTTTTACATAGTCTGCCTATTTTTTCCTCAGATTTTGGTCAAAATTCCAGTGAGAAAAGTCAAAAATAATCCTACTCAAGGGCAAGGAGTTACATTAAGGGCACATAAAATGAAAGTTTAGCACTATTTTGCTTACGTATGAGTGATCACAAATTTACAGTTCTATTCCTTTCTTTCTTTTTATATACCTCTTACCACTGAGTAACTCAGAATTTTATAAATCCAAAGAAGAGATGAAAAATGGGAAGAACAGTTGTCAGTAGAAAATGATACAGTGGAATCAAATCAAGTATGTGGAGAAGGAGTCACCACAATATTATGCTACAAAAACAAGAAAAAGTGACGAGGAAACTACACCCGGTCTCAGTTTCTTCTCATAACAGTACACAGGAAGCATGTCTTTCTAATTTATAAGCACTCGCCTTCTTTAAAAACACTGTGGGGTCAGCAAGCACAGGCTGTAATTGCAAATGCCCCTTGTTTGTACCATGAGCAGAGATACAGAAAGTAGAAAGTTGGGGGGTTGATAACCCAAACCAAACACAATCTTAACATTAATTAGACAACACAAAGTAATTAAGATTAAGGAAGAGGGTTAAGTTTGGGGTAAGTCTAATCTAGTCTATAGGTGTTATTGCCTGTTATGATAGTCTGAACTTGCATTTGAGGACGTGATCATGTCACACATACAACAGCACCAGTGAATGAATATTTTTTTAACTAAATGTTGTGTACATGGAGTCTCAATGTTTTTTCTTGAAGCGCCTGAGTGATTTATCTCAACAGATTTCTGCACTTAGGAATTTCTTAACCAAAAGATTCTCAAAGGAAGCAGTTTAATGCAGACTCTCAATATGTCACATTTTGGCAGTGATTGCTTAATGCAGCAGCGCACTAATGAATTGCTCCACTGCATCCTCTGATCATGAATATGAATTGGAGTACTATAAACTGAACTCAATGTGCTGATAAGTGACTGTATCTGATTGTGCCAGCAGCCAGATGATTTTCTCATTAATGAGCTGAACTATTAAAAGATGGAAGAAAATGAAGCCAAGCCAGCTTTGCACTGTCTGAGCTTCTTTGCTGACATTTTTCCAGGCCTACCAGAAACCTTTGTCAACTGGTGAAAGAAAATTCACACGCACACAAAAGTTTTATGAATGCAGTTAAGACAAATGAAAGCTTCAAGAGTCATTCTGTTTCTGATTACAAGGATGTGATTCCACGGCTGTAGTGATTCCGTTTCAGTATGGGGTACTACAGAATTTAAAATTAAGGAAATATACACATCCTCTGCTTTCCAGTCTCTGCTATTTGAGCAACCTGCTCTAGTGAGAGGTGTCCCTGCCCATGGCAGAGGGGTTGGAACTCCATGATCTTCAAGGTCCCTTCCAACTCTGACCATTCTATGATTCTATGATTCTATTTGGAGTGCAAGAGTCCATGGCTGGCAGTAAAATCCAGAACTCCTCATCCTTCTTGCAAACCCTGTTATGGAGAACTTCTAAATTCATTAAATTGATGACTTAGGAAATGCATGTTACAAATAAATCTTTTGGAATAACAGAAAAAGGTTAGAAATATTTTTATATTTCGATGTTTTCAGAGTCTTATTCAATGTCAGACTCCATTATTGTTTACAAACATCACCATTTTGCTTTGGAGTTTAATTGAGGACACACCTCACCTGGAGACAACTTCCTTACAAGTCCAGAATGAGGCATCTAGATCCATTGCAGAGCTCCTAATGGTTCTTGAGCTCTGCTCCTATAGAAGTGTGCAGTGTAGCTTATTTAAAAAATAAATGAGGGGAAAAGAAAGAAAAGAAGATAAGTGAAAAAAAATAAAAGACGGAAAAGGAAAAGGAAAAGGAAAAGGAAAAGGAAAAAGGAAAAAGGAAAAGGAAAAACAGAGAAAAGAAACCACTGTTGCTTGAAATCTGCAGTATCGCAGTTGGACCAGAAAAGTGTTGAGTAAATCTGTGGTCAACACTATATAGCAATTCTGCCTCTAGAGGGCATTACAAGCTAAATGTTTTCTCTAACAAGTGTAGAGAACATCTTGGATCAACCCACAAGACGGTTCTTAAATTACCTAAATTAAGAGATTTTCTGTGTTAACAACATCAGCTGTGTAGGAGTCAAACAAAATTATTGGATAGGAACACTGAAAGATCCCTAATCCACCAAGTAACAGCAGATAGTTTTGGTAAGAAAAGATGTTACCAGACATTTTTTAATATCCCTGAAACGCCTCATGTGATAGGCTGTGTGCAACTTCTAGCACATTGCTGTTCCATTTTAATGGCTTTGCCTGCATCCTTTTTATGAGTGCTGTGATCCCCAGTGGTGGTTAAACCCAAAGATCATGGATCATTACAATAGATGCTTTGAATCCTTAGCACCTAGAAAGTAGGCCACTCTATGACCTATACAAATTGTTCTGATACCAGTGGACATCAAAGTATTGTGTTCCATGCAGTAGACAAAAATACTTAAGTGACATATCAGACCTATTCTGCTAGTGAGCTGGTATGACAGGCTCTTCCCAGTAAGTGGTGCTTCCTAAAAGTGTTTGAGGAGCATCTTCAGCCATGCAGTATGAAAAAACGCAACAGTAATTTTTTTCCTCTGTACACATGGACTCAATCAGTCCAAATCCCAAAAAATATTTGTGTTTTTGTGGCTGAAAAGCAAGGATTATGCATGTCTTGCTGCATGCTGAAGGGCATATTTCAGTATTGCAGAAAACAACAACCAGGTCACTTTGGTATAATATGGCTATACATGTTTTACTATTCACATTTGTTCAATCACAACCGACTGATATACATTTAATGGGGCAATTAGAGTAATTACATCACTTTTCCTGAAGACTGATATAAACCTTCTTATATTTGCCCATTTCTCTGGCATCACAGTGATTCTTTTTGATTTTTAGATACTGCTGTGAGCAGTTTGCTACATCACAGCTAACGACATTTCTAAGAGGCTTCATATCTTGCAGACTCAACAAGATTCATGAGTCCATTTCAAATTTTCAGAGTGTTCCTTTCCCATTGCCTTTATCTGTTTTTGGAATGTTATGAAACAACAACTTTATTAAAAAGGAGAACCTGCAGAAAACAAAATATTATAAACACATTACTCAAATGTATTACAAAAAGTAATTTGATAAGTAAAAGTCATATAATAACTGTATCTATAAGAAAGATAAACAGGAATAAAGTCAAATAATTTATACAATCACTTAGTGTTTATAGACCAACTCATTACATAATGACATCATCAAAATGCTTACTGTCTTGTTCGTTACATTATTGCAGTGAATAAAAATTCAAAATTTTAGCTTTCACTGGCTTTAGATAAAAACTGTAACCTTGCTGCATGCAAACATTTAAACAAGAGAGCAAACCAAAGCTTTCTTTGCCAGACAGACACATTCATTTGTTTGCCACAGAGGGTTACCAATTGGAAGTGGCAGTCTGTCCCAGAGTCACAAAAATTGGGTCCACACCACAGCTAAAATTTGTCTTTTATCTCTTTTCCTATACGCTGTCAAGTTGCTGGCATTCATTTCCAAGTTCTTTTTGAATGAAATGGTATCCAATTTTTCTACATGATAAAAATCTACTGGTGTCTCCTGCACTGTACTATATATTCTGAGGTTCTTTGTAAACAAGGTAGTCCAACATGCTGAAGGTATCCCAAGACTGACTTCCTAAATTATAACTAGCTGTCCCTTTTAATATTGGGATTTTTCTCTTTCAGCCTCATCCATATGTAGGAAAAATGCAGGGGCAGGTTCTCTAGCCCACGCTCGCAAAGGTACTTGGACTTTGCAGCATCTGCATGGGAGTTAAAACTAAGAAAAAGTCAAGATCCATCTAAAGTTTCATAGATTGATATGCTTATATATTTAAAAATATCTTCAAGCTAATCTTCTGCTAACTCTTTGCATGTGTTTATATGTAGTTTGAGAGAGTAGTAGAAAAAATAAAAAGCCTCTAAATAATGGAAGAATTGGTAGAGGTCCCACTAAAGTAATTATCAAATGGTTTGTATAAATGCACTGGGCAAGTGCTGAATGTACTTAATGAGAAATTAAAGGATCCTGAGATTATAGTGTGGCCACACAAAATAGTTTGGATGTTATATGACCATAAACTCTATGTAAAATCCAGTTAAAGAAAAGTATTGGATTCCCTTTGAAATGTAGCTGGCAAAAGAACCCCAAAACCCAAACCTGGCAGGTAATAAGGTTTGTAATTTTTTAATTTTTTGGATGTTTATTTGGCTGACAAAACGTGTTAGAAGGTTTCTGGGAAGTAGCTAGCTGCTTAGAAACAAAAAAAAGTGTGGGTTTCAGTGTTTTTGTAAGAGGAGGAAAAGTGTATCTGTATCAAACAATTAAAGACAGAAGTGTTGGTTTTAACCTCCATCTGTGCTCCAGACCCTTAGCTATGAGCACTGCCACCAGTGCACTGCTGGTCTGCATGGCAAGCTTTGTTTTGTCCTGGGGTCAGAGATACTGGAAGGAAGAAAGAGAAAGAAAGATTAATCTGATAAAGGCATTGAGATTTCTAATCGGACTGATGGGAAACTGTGGTACAAAGTTAGAGGCAACACAGGGTGAATTACTGTGATGAACTACCTTAAAGCTGAAGCAATCAAATAGATAGCTCTCACATATAAAAATTACTGTGGCATCTTTACTCATCAACAGTTTTGCACAAGTGTATCATGTTCAATCCCTTCCACAAACAACTAAAGCACTCTGATACATTTGATCACATTAAATCTTATTGAGGAGACTCAGCCACTGAGGTGGCCGCTTCTCACTTCCCAGACTTAATTTCTTATTGCCATGCAGAAGAATAAGCTTTTCAAAGCTTGGAAATGAGAAACTCCAAAAAGTAACAACCTCACAGCCAGACACGTGCACTCATAGCCTATAGTAATGGAACTGAAAGTGCTTTTGCTCTTGTGTGTGTTGGCAATAAAACTTTTCCAGATAGACTGTCAGCTGAAAAATTTAGGAAGTGAAATTTGTGACTCCCAGTTCAGAAATTATTCATGCAAACAGACATCTCATGGAGGTTTTCTGTACATTTGTGGGTGACAAAAGAATAACAAACCAATATTCATTAATAAAAAGCCTACCATTGAGTAACAGACAAATAGATATATTTGATTTAGATGTAGTCAAATGATATGAAAAGCAAACATGATCTCTAGATAATTCAGGATAAAATTTCTGTAAAAATTCACTCACATGATTTCAAGAAGTAGCTTATGATTTGCTCTAATAAATGCTGAAATCTTCCAATGATGCTGAATCCTTTGGGTCTCCTGAAGTTAATGCGCTCTGAAGATACTCAATATTTTGCAGGATTGCACACCAGTGAACACAGCAAACAAATACCAGTTTTGTATGATCAAACACGTTCTTCCTTGCCAAGTATCACGTAATTATGTAACCACATATCATCCTGCTTAATATGGGATTAGGAGTGAATACACAGCTATTGATAAAGACTGATCTAATAAAAAGATCTATATGTTAGAATTTTTTTTTCAACATGTCTGTATTAGCCCAGGAGAGCTAAAAGGATCTAAAATAGTATCTTCCATGTAAAGAGCCTACCCTGTCCTTCTGAACAGATGGATCAGTATCCAAAAAAGATATATATTAACACTGAGAGTAGTGAACAATGACGAACCAGACACATTTACAGTTGTGAGAAAAAAAAACAGCAGATATAACTTTTAAAATTTTTTCGCTTTTTTAATGTCAACCTCACATACAAATCTGTAATAAATACAATGTGATTTCAAGTATTTTACTTGATTACTCTGGTTTTCTATCTTCAGGGATTTGCATTAAACAAAAATTAGCATTTTCAGAAATCATTTCCCTATGATAATACTGGGAGGTTTCTGGCAAAACCACAAAAAAAATATTATTTTTAATAAATCTTAGAAGCTGAATTGTTTAAAGATTAAGCAAAATCAATTAACACTACATCAGACATAGCATACAGCACTTTACAGAAAGAGTACTTTTTGGGACACTCATACAACATACTGCTGTGCATTTGCTGAAATACATTTATTGATTGCTTATCAGGTCTCTTACATTGTGCAGTTTACAGGACAATTATACTATTTGCCCAGCTCTGGAATAAGTTTTTCCAAACTTTTCGAAGAGAAAAATCGATGGCAGCACTGTTTGGAAGTCCTAAAGAATAAGAGACACAAAAAAGAATTAAGTTTAGCTTGTGTGGGTTTACCTTGTTGGTTTTTTTTAAAGGTATTTTAGAGCTTTAAATATTGTCTTCTAGTTGTATTGTGTTATATGATTTAGAATGCAATCATGCAAAATAATTATACGGAACAGATTTTTGTACTTCATGTACATTACTTTGAAGAAGAGCACAAGAACTGATTGATTTCATTACAAGCAAATATGTATTTTGATCTCTAAGTAACTATAGCACTTCCAAAATTCTCTGCTCCAAAACCTAGATTTGTATTCTTTTGGAAATCATGGTACACAAAATTACATTCTCCACCCTGGCAACCAGATAAATTAAAGACAGCAAAATATCCTTACAATATTTTAACTTTTCTACCTTGATTAACATTGAAGCATGGATATTAAACCAGCTACATGAGAAATGGCCAAAAAAAAATAAAAAAGGAATATATTTCCAATAAGTATTAGTGGCAACAAATTGATTAGGAGTTCTGGTGGAAAAATAATACAAGCAGGGTGGTTTCTGAACATGTTTTTTTCTAGGAGAAGTTATTGGTTATTATGTTCAAGTTTTTAAAACGCAGATGCTTATAAAACTAAATAGAATAAGGGAAATACAAGTGAACCTGTGCCTTAAGCATACAATGTAAATGTAGTCAACAAACATGAAAGTAAAATAACCTAAGTATTCTAATCAGTATTTAGATTTAGCTTCTTAATAATAAATGCTTATGGCAAATTATTAACAAGTTTATGGTGTTTAAGATCAAAGTTTTAAAACATTCTCAATAAAATTATTTTCTTTGACCCTAAAATAATAGGAATAGTATCAGCAGTACTGATACTTATTGTGCATTAAAATTGTTTTCCCTTTTTAAAAGTAACACGCCACAGATGAATTATCAGCTTTCCAGGATCCTATAATTTCTTTTTAAGAAAGAATTTGGTCTGAACACTTTCTACTGTTTTCTGTTGTCAACATGATGCTCTGTGAAAGTGCATGGAAACACAATGTCTCCATAGAGTATCTGAGGCCATGAGTGAATGAAAGCTATAATTTGTACATTTTCAACATATTTCACAATTTGAAAAGTTTGGTTTTCTCTTAAAAAGAGAATAAACACTCTTTTTCTTTTTTGGTTTTTTTTTTTTCTGAAAAATGATATGAAGCAGAACGATCATTCCCTTGACAGCTTAGATTCAGCTGCTTCACAGACCACATACTTCAGCTCAATCTCCACCAACAGAGAACAACTGTGACTTCTGGTAAGCTTCATGCAAACACTGACACAGCCCACCTGAGTTTCATCTGCACTGCATATTGCCAAGCTGTTACCACATAATTTCTTACATCTCATACTTAAAGTTATCAGGTGTGATTCCTCCAACAGTATGGTGCATGAATCTTAAAATAACAAGGTAGACATGTACATTCAAAATGAAATAATCCCTGTGTGGTGTGAAAGTGAGTATTGCCCCATTCTTAACTGTTCACAAGATTTAATTTTTAATGTTTCTCTATGCCTTCTATGGCCCAATTTCTTACCCAACAGAAACAGCGTATTTGCATATTTTCATATGATACTTTAAGAATGGCACAGTATTTTAATTTTCATTGTGTGTTTGGCATCTCAAGCATCTTCAGGAAAAGTTGTCCAGGTAATTATGATAATAAATATTATTCTAACCCCATCATAACCGCAAATAATTTCCTTCTAAAGGGAAGCTAGTTATATTTAGTTCAGTAAATTCACCAGGCTAATGTTGTTCATGGGAATGGGAAAAAAAAAACCAAGCAGCTCTAGCTGCTGAGAAAGCAAGCAGATAATACAGCTATACTTTAGGATTACGCAGGAACTCGGAGCAGAATACAGTATCCTTTATTTTGAGAATATGAAGTATGTTTTTAATTTACACACAGGACACTTAGGCACAGTTTAACAAAAGGCAGTGAACTTGGAGTGAGACAGAGAAACCAGAAAAAGTTGTAAACACACACACCCCCTCTCCCCCATCAGTATGAAATCAGGACTGGTAAGTCTGAGCACTGAAGAAGTCTTCATTTGCTGGAGCAGACGGCTTTTGCTATTAGGATGCCTGGCCAAACAAAAACAATTGGCTGCCAAAATTACCTCCTTGGGACGATTTAGGAGCCTTTGAAGTGAACAGTTTTTTGAGCTGGAACCAAGCCCAGGTCCAGCTTCAAACTCAAATCAAAATGACAAAGAGGAAATTTCCTGTGCCACACGCCCCCTCAGTGTAAGATTACTTTGGGTTGGCAGCTGTACTGTTTATCTTGTTATTTAGCTATTTCACTAGATACTCACCACTGAGCATTTAAACAACTGGCTCTGATTAGGACAACAGTAGTTACGTTTGACCACATTTAGGAAACATCACACAGTCTGATGGATAAATAAAAGTGTTGCTGGCTTTACAGCTGGACTAATTAAAGAAGTCTAAGATGTGTACTAGATAAATGTGGCATAGCATACATATAAAATATAGTTTTAGGAAGAGAACCCAATCCATTTCCATATTTGAAGATACATATTTTAATCAGGTTTTGACAGTGTGAGAAAGTAAGGCCTGAAAATAACACCTGGCCTTGCAAGGTCTACCTCACAGCACTGAAGAGAGTCTATCCCACTGCATCATTGTTGTAGCATAAAAGGAAAGGAATTGGGAGCCAGGTTCTCATGTCTCTCTAACTTGATGGTGAAATGTAGGTACAAATCATGCAGTGAAGAACTGCAATACACTGCTGGTTGATTCTGGGAGATTTCCAGGATCATCTTGAGTTTGAGCTACATAGCATAGAAGTTACGTAGATAATCCCTTTGAAGCTGCAAGACCAAAAGCTGTGAGTGGAGAAAAACAGGCTTCTTCAAAATTATTTTCACCATCAGTCCCTCGTTGTTGGTAACTGGAATGACTCAGCTTACACATATGAATTCCCACATATGGGTGGAGATTGACCCTACAGTTTTGCAGTCTCAGCATCATAGGAGTGTGGAGTTGAGCTTTATGGAATTTTTCCACAAAGCATTCTTAAATCATGCTATATAATGCTCATCATTGGAGACCTGTAATTCTCAGGACAGAGAACTAGTTTCAAATTCCCTACTGAAGTTAATATGACACTTCCTTTTTAAACTTGCCAAGCTTTGACTCCTTTCACTCTAGTAAATTATAAGTGACTCGAGTTCAGCTGACAGAGCTTAATAAGACCTATGGACCCTTTCAATATATTTGACTACTTGATTGTCGTGTGTACTCATCAGTTCTAAACAATGGAGTCAACAAAGGTGACATAAAGCTACCAAAGATTTGTCTCATCAGCACACTCTGATGTCATAGAGTAGACAAGAATAGGCAAGCAGCAGTAGTATTATCTATTCATAGGTTTTAAAGCCAGAAAGTTCCATTATGACCATTTGCACCTGGCTCCTGTTTACATACTTTGGGTACTTTCCTATAGCAAATCTATCAAGTCCGTAGTAATTATGAAGCCGTTAAATATATGATAAACTTAAAACAATAAGCTTACAATAAACTTATGATACCTGGTTCACAGCTTTGCATAGTGTTCCTCTGTAATGACAAAAATTTCATTTTGTTACACAGAGATTTGGTTGCATAAGTGGAGATTAAAGTTGCGTTCAGCTGTATGAATGCAGGTTTCCTTCACAGGTTAGAAGTAGCTTGTGAAAACATTTCAAAGATTAATCATATAATCTCTCTAATGAAAAGTATTCCACCTGTAGCCAAGATTCTGAACACCAAGTCCTCTTCTCAGCCAATCTAACAATACTGAAGACACTGTATGTTTACTTATCAGCCACGGTATCACATGCTATGCAAAAGGTAAACCAATCCATGAAAGGTTTGGATCTCAGAAAAAATTTCTCCGTATTGCTGGAATTATATATGAACATAACTTCTGTCATGAATCAATATCTGAAGTAATAACCGAAAAGTGGGCACATCTGCTAGAATCCTAATTCTAACTTCATGCTACCGAATAGTAAAAACAGGGAAAAAAGTTAACCTTTCTTTAGCTTGAAATCTACATCCACAGGTGCACATCAAGACTTTAGAGGATGCAATGGCAAATTCTGCATAAATGTCCATGCAGCAGTTACATCCTTAGCGTATGGAAAGCCCACTGAGCAATCTTGCTTTCCCCACAGGGCTGGGATACACCTCATTCGAAACCCAGGCGGTACTGCCAAGTGCCACTGTACAGTCACAGTCCACAACCCCCTCTGTTTAATGCTAGGTGGTCATATTTAAGTATTCCCTATGATCCTAATGATTGTAATAGTAAAATTAGAGTTTTAAATTGAGCTGTCACAGTAAGCCTGCTGACCTATTAATAGCTATGGAGGTCTCTAACAAGGAAGCAAACCAGAAATGGCAAGCTGCTGTACAAGTAAAATGTTGATCCAGCTAACTTTTATTCTTAGCAAATCTATCAATACTGGTTAACAATACTTCCAACTAGTACAGAGCCTTCTGACATGACAAAATGAGTGCAACAACCCATTCTGTCAATACAACACAAATGTCATTTCAAGTGCTCAAAACCCACTAAGCTACCCTAAAAAAGATTGATTTATCTGCTTCAGTGTTTCTTTGGGGCAAACTTTTCTCACAACTGAAACCAATTAGTGGGCCTGGCACTTGTAGTGCAGAATGTAGGTCAGCATCAAGTAATAAAAAAGTATTGACTTTTCTCTGTCTGTAAGCAGCACGAAAGGGGTGCCATGGCCTTGTCGTATATGAAAAGAGCTCCATTAATTTCACTTATTTCAACCAGTGCTGTCAAATACTAATGCTTCTATTGAACTTTTCACACAAAGTACATTGACACCAATCCTGGCCCCAGTGAAACAAGTTTACAATATTTCAGTCAGTGAAAGGGGTACTATAATTTTTAATTCCCTGTTGTACATTTAGTCTCTTTAAGCAGCGCTGCTCAGAAGACCTATTGAGAGATATGAGCTGGGACATTAATAATGGCTACACACTTCTTCCCATGGGCAACAGAATCTATTTCTTGGGCATAGCTTCAACAGCTAATTAGCCATAAAGTTCAGGACACAGTTGTTTGGCTCAACTCTGGTTTTGTGGCTGGTGGGCACAGACTGCCAATTTGACTTTCTGCTGTGGAGAAATATCCAAAAACGAGGAATAGTGCCTTCTGTGGCTTAAGGCTACAAAATTGAAAAGCTAATGTGTTAACCAATTGGGTCAACTAGCCTCTTCAAATAAGGGATAATAACAAAAGCCTGGATCATGCCTTAGGGACTTAATCTCACTGTGTCACTGCAGAGGTATTGACTTCCAGGGAAAAGCGTGCTTAATCGGAGTTCCCTGCGCTACAGTGGACAAGTGACCACTGTGGTGATGAAAGGGGTAAAATTACACCTTTTGCTATTCAGCTTGCCAGCACAATGCAGAGGAGGAGATTAAGGAGGCATCATTTATCTCCTCTTTCAGCTGTCTACTACTGCTACCTATTCTACACCCTCTAAATTTTTTTCATTTGGGTAAGTGCAATGAAAAACCCTGTCCTTCCACGAAGAGTTTATGAGCTTCTCCATATTGTGGATTGACACAGCAATAGTCAAACTGACCTAAAATTTTATGATCCTCTTTCCCTCTACTCTCTGCAGTTTCCCTCCTAAACTGCCTTTTTTTTTTTTTCTTTTTTCTTTTGGCAAGTAATGTTTATGGTTCTTCTTGACAAGCTTGAGGGCTGAGTGTGATGTCTAACTCATTCCCTAATTACCTCCTGCAAATACAAACATCATCAACAACAATAAAACTCTTTGATTTAAGAATACTGGGTGAGTATGGTAGAAGGCAATTTTCTACTTGCTTTAATGACTTCGTAAGTGCAAGTCTTACCCTTTGAATCAACTTGCTATTAGATCTTAAAATAAAATGATATTGTATAGCCATCATAAAAGGCAACTTTATAACCTTCTGCATTACACTTATATCATGCAAGTTCTTTCTACTTGTTAGATTTAGTCTTTTATTGACATTATGATAATGTGTTGTAAAAAAAACAACAGGAAATTATGTTCACAGTAGGAAATCTAGCAACACTATTTTATTATCCTATCTTCCAAACAGAAAGAGAAAACATTAATTGCTATTTAATTTACGTAACAAACATTTCATTATTATTACACTTAAACTTTCATGGAGATTTATTGCTATCACTAATTCTTACACATTTCATCTTTTGGAATTATAAATGAGGAAATCAAACTCAAACAGTGTTTGTTAGAACTCATGAATGATTTCTAATTATGGTTTATAAACCCTGAAAAACCACTGATCTGATAGTCGTGTAGCTCTGGATACTTTCTGCAGGATGTGTCCAGTACAAGCAGCACAGGAGCGTGTGCCCCTTTATGGTGGCCTAACACGGAAATTATAACTCTATTCCTCCCTCTCTCTAGTATTCTAAGGAAGAAGTATTCTGCTACTAATTTGTGCTCACTGAAGTTTGGTTTCTCAGTTTAGCAGCTAAGGGGTGCTAATTTGTGCTTTGGACATACCTGGAGATAACTGGCTAACACAAGTCAAGCTCTAAAACTTTTCACCTTCATATTTGCAAGATAGGAGAGGACATGTTCTAGCCTTGAAAAGAGCATATTTCTGCTCCTGCGTGGTTAGAAGCAGTTTGGACAAAGGAACAAAAGCATATCCCACTGTGCCCTTCCGTGGCTGTAAAAGTTAAGCAATGATATGACAGAAAATAAGGATGCTTTTGAGAATGTAATAGTTTGAGCCATTCTACAAGGAAAGCACACATTTCTAAACAGACAGGATACTTCACAATAGCTGTGCTCATTAAGGATTACAAATACATCAATACAATGCTTTCTTATAAGCAAAGGCAAGTTATCCCTTGGCCTTGATGGAAGTTTTGTGCAAGGAAGGACAAAGGAAAAAAAAGGGGGAAGAATTTGGTCCAGTGAATTACTTTCTTGTAAGTATTGCATCGCTAAATTTATCCTGGGATCTGAACCTACTCTGTCCTTTTTGTCATGTGTAATACAGCAATGTAAATTTGTGATCCAAATTTGTATTTGTTAGATTTACTTAGTACTCCACAGTTACTGTGGTTGCCCAAGGGTAAGGAAGGTAAGAATTCCCAGCTGTACCCTCTATGTTCATTTATTAATGATTTGCAAGCCAGACAGTCTACTCCTTCCTCCCATACACTTACTAGCTTTGCGATGCTTTAAGAAGAAATATAGTCTCCTTTCTAAAAAATAATTTTTTATAATAAATAAGATAATGAATTTATGTGCATAAAGCTAATCTACTGAAGAAGAATCACCTTTACATAGGCACATGTAAGGTACTTTCAGATATATTCAGAGCCAGTATCAATATTAAAAGTACAGTTTGCCACACAGAAAGTTTCAGTGCATGCTTTAGTCAGTTATGAAACACCATCACCCACGTTTGGTTCTGAATGTCTATATTTGAACCAAAATTGCCAAAGATAATATTCCACTTCAACTAACGTAGCCTTCTTTTTACAAGTAGATTGAATTAAAAAACCAATGTGAATTTGTCTCCAAGCCATTTCATACTTGGATACCCTTGAACTTTACTGAATCTGTGCTAAAAAACAAATGTACAGCTGAAATAGTTCAGTAGGTATTCAGAATCCCAAGGGGTGTTTATTTGCTATTATCATGCAAGTATCTGCTTTCTGCAGGGTATTTTAACAAAATATTTTTGAAGAGGGGAGTAGATGTCCACCTTAATTTATGTAGGATGTATAAATATCATTGTCAAGAATGAAAACACACTGATGAGTAACACAACTTTTATGAAGTTATTAAATCTGAGGTGGAACTATGTGTAGCAGTACATTTCTGTGTACAGAAAAAGAGTCTTAAGAGCATCCGATGAAAAAGTAAAGGACATTTTTATCACAGTGCTTATATTTTTAAACCAATTCCTTGTCCTGTCCTGTCACACACACTTTACTAGAAACTGGACTTGTATTAGAAAATAATGCACTTTGAGATAAGTATCTTGACTTATGATATTTATAAGATACACTTTCATTGTCTAATCTGTTCAACCACAACACTCTCTATCCAGCTGAAAAAAAAAAAAAAAAAATCAACCAGTTCCAAGTCTTGAATACTGATACAAACTCAGAACCTCTTTTAACTTGCTGGACTAAAGCCAGAAAATGCTTAACCTGCCAAGATCAAGTTGCAACTATCTGTAACTTGCCAAAATCGTGTCACGAGGAGTTAAGGAGAAAAAATTCTGAGTTGAAATCCTCAAGTAAATTATTTTTTATCAGGTTAAGTTGTATCTGTTTGGGGGGAAAAAAAAAAAAAAGAAAAAAGAAAAAAGCTGCCATCATTTAGACTCAATAAAAACCAAACACATTGATAACACTGTATTTGGCCTATGCAGCAAGAACAGCACTCCAGTTAGATTTCATCTGGTTTGGCATTGTTCTGGACGATGCTTTCAAATTTGATTGTTTTCTGTGATGAACTGACTAGATATGCAGATCAAAGGAGAGCAGCGGATGCTGTCTAGTTGAGCTTTAGCAAGGCTTTCAACACAATCTCCCAGAGCATCCTTTTAACTGAGTTGGTAAATTATAGTCTAGATGTGCAGACTAATAGATATAATAACCACCTTAAGTATCAGATCCAAAGAGTAGCAATGAATGGTTTGTACTCTAACTGGAACCTGGGTACAAGTGTTTTTTCTTCTCAGGTGCTATCTTGGGACCTGGAGGTGGAGATGGAATGCACTCTTATCAAGTTCATGGACAACACTGCACTAATGCATGTCATCCATACATTTGAGGGCTATCACTCAGAGTGATGTAGGCAGGCTGGAGGAATGGCCTGACAGACCTTCACAAAATACAGCACAGCCATATGCACCTGGCACAGACTAACCTTAGGAACAAAGCAGGGTGGATGCTGGTAGTCTGAGTAGCAGTGCTGCAGAAGAGGACCTGGGCGGTCCTGGTGGACAACTAGCTAAACATGAGTCAGCAGTGTGCCCTAGCTGTGGTGAGAGCTAAAAAGAAAAGCAGCTTTCCTGTTTTGTAAATATAAGCTACCTTCAGAAGAGACTGAAGTGGTCAAACAGAAAAAGACCCTTCTCACCTTGTAGGCAGCTTACTTCGGAGATCAGCTAACACTAGAAAAACAACTCATCTCCTACACAACGTTAACAAATGTTCTCACTAATCAATAAAACCAGAACAATAGTTCTCAGGCTAATACCTATAGCTACTTTTTCTGCCTGTATTTATTCATGTGTGACAAGATATCTTCGTGTGCCATGTTTTTTTTTTTTCCATTTTTCAGTGGCACTTTTTCTCTTTCATAAATCCACCTGTTCTTTGATACAGTTCAGGAAAAACACCAGCAACACTGATTATTCACTCAGATGCCACAAATTTATTTTGGTATTGACGCAAAGCTAGCTCTGTCAAACTGCTGCTGATTAAGAAACTTCAGGGGGAGAAACAGTTGATATTTATAGCCAAACATTATTTCAGATTCAACAGTGTTTAGGAAAATGAAGAGATTTACGCATATTAGCGCAAAATTAAAAAATATGGTGTTGAACACTTCAAAATCTAAAATCATGCCATCTTGGTTCTCACATGAATACATATTTTATATACTAAAGGTAACAGCTTGTGCAAACATATTCCACAGTAGTACATAAGCAAAAATGTATTTCATTTTTCAGCTGGATAACTTCCAAACTAAATTCTATGCTCCCTTGTCCATGCTGAGGGAAGAATTTAACCTTAGATTCTTTTTAACATCTATGCCTTCAATGTCTATGCAGAACTTTCAATGTACAGCTGAGTACTATTACATCTTACAAATGAACAGGAACTAGGAATTTTTACAATGTTTTATATGCTAATTTATTCATTGACAGCATAGTAGTCACATAAGTTATACTTTAAAGTTTTCCATACTTCTCTGAGGACTTCAGATTTGACCTGAAGTTTGGAAATTCTTTAAATAGCAACATATTTTGGTCTTCTTCCTCCCAAAGGCTTGGGCATCTGCAAAAACTACAAATCATGCCAAACTCTGAGTGATGTATGGAGAACCACAATCCACTATGAAATAAGTTAAGTCCAACTCATTCATTTCATTTAGGTCCTTCAGTGAGATTTGAACCATCCCACCCACAAACCATGTCTCATGAGATTGCAGTATACATCCAGCCCACAGTAATAATGATTCATATACATATATGTGTATATGCTTTATTGCTACCTTTAGCTGGATTAAAAGCAATATATCAAATTTTATATTTCTGCTTCTTTTATTAGCTTTCTACCACTTGATCAGCTGATAGAGGCGATAATGAAATGTTTTTTTATAAACTGGAGTTTTTAAATCCTGTCCTGAGAATGTAATATTTCAAAAAATAGCCTAAGCTTTGGGGAGAAAACCAATTACAGAAACAGCATTAAAAATGCCAAGCACTGGGCAGAAGCAATTCTGGATCAGTTTAAAAAAGTGATTGATGAAACTCTAATCTGAGCTGAAGGAACAGTTTCACGACAAGCTGTGACCATTCCACACACTTCATTAGCTGCCATAATTAGCCTGGTGTTTCAATTTGTTAGAACTGGTGGGGACAATTTTACTCAGAATGCAAACATCAAAAAACAGGGTGCCTCAGACTTCAGAAGAGGCTGATGAGAAGCTTTTCTAGTCTCTGTTAACTAAAAGATTAATTACAGCTGATGGGAGGCTGTACTCTGATTGTCACTCTGTCTATATGCATTACTTTTAGCATTAGAAGAAAGACATGGTTGACACCACACTGCTCAATCAAGCAGCTTTGCATTAGTGTACAAAGACTGTTAATATGCAATGTTTTATTGTTTCTCTTTTTTCGTTTTCCTCCAAGTTTGAGACTTTCCTACCGAACAAGTTATACTTTAAAAGAGTGAGGTATTCAGTTGCTAATGATAAGCACTTACCACTCGCTTATGCTGTCATTCCTTCATACAACTTCAAGTGAGAGATCCTAACACTTCTCAAAGCTACTGGCTGGGAATATTACCAGTTCCTGCTATCACAGTTAAAGTGTAAATTCCTACTTAAGTAGTCTCATTATGAAAAACAAAACCAATACAGTTGTGAAACAGATACTGTGTGCATCACAGCCCTTCTATCTTATCCCCTTTACTTTTAGTGCTATTACCTCCATACATTAACTCAAAGCTTGTAAGGTTATCTAAAGTGAAGCAAAGTCTGAATTTGAAGTGCAAAGGTTATTCTTGAATAATTCCATAACTCTCATTCGGGAGTATTAACACATGGTAACGCACTTACTCATAAATAACTCCTTATGGGGATATGCCTTTCAGTTTCCCTACATGTTTGATGCTGAGATTAACAAAAACTATAAGAGAAAAAAAACAGTGGAACATCCTTTTAACCTGAATTTATAAAGGGCATGTAGGAACCAGCTTGCCATTGCCTTGACTGAGTAAACACTAAACTATATTCCAAAGGGAATATCATGTTACTATTTAAAGAGGAGTAAACAAGATCAGAGTTGATTCCCAATATAAATTTTAAAGAAAGAAGCAGCAGCTACTTATGTCAAACAATTAAGCCAGCAAACAGTCTATATTACTTACTATGTCTCATTCACTCCAACATGAACACACAAAGTTACCTTTTTACTGTGATTTTTCCTATTCATGGAATACTACTACTCTAAATCCTAGTAGTAGGACTCTGAGTCCTTACTACTCTAAGAATAATCTACCCTTGCTCTTTGGAGAGACCAAACAACAAAGCCTTGCAGTCTTTCACTCAACTTGAGCATACACCTGGCATGATCTCTTAGAACCCATTTAGAACAACTAAATATATACTAATAACACTACAATTTATACAACGATTTAATCATAATGGCTCATTGTGACATAATATGTCATTCAGGCATTGTTTTAAGATACACTTAGGACTATGGAATGTTGTATCTGTTGCAAGAATATATGCTTCTAATTTCAGACTTTGCCAACTCACCAGCATTGTGCATTTAAAGATGAGATTAAAAAACACAGCTATTTTTTCTGTGAAAAAGAGTAACACCATTTTTCCTAGACTGTTCATTGTAAATAACATTCATGTATGTACTGACTATAGTCATTATGGGCCATATCCTTATCTGATGCAAATTAGCCTAGCTCCATGGATATAGCTCAGTTAAGCTAGGTGCTAAGGATCAGTTCTTATACCTGGACTTTTCAACAGTCATATGGACCATGTAATTCTTAGAGGACTGTGAAAAAACTTTGTCACTTTCACTTCAACTCTATTTAACAAGGTCTAGCTGAGTATTATCAAACAATAAGTAGTTTGCTTTCATAGATATGTTCCAGACAGAATTTTAAGTGACATCAAAATATAGCCTTTTCAGTACATTATTGTGGCAAATGGAACTGAGTTGAAATACATTATGTTTGGCAGATACATATAGAAAAAAAAAATCTACTGAATTGCAAAAATGCTCAACAGCTCATGCAAAACTGTCATCAAGAGGCAAGGCCAAACACTTCCCAGTTTAGTGCAAGAATTTTCCCTACCAACAAACAAAATAATATCCAAGTAGTGAACACCTAAAAACAGTAAAACATGTGAAATCAGGTGTAGCTTATAGCTTAAACCACTACCATTTCCAGTGGAACTGATTTTTTTTTTTCTTGCATCAAAAGATCTGCTACAATTTACTATAATGTATTTAAGGGTTTACTTAAGAATTGGTCAAAATACCCTATTTCTAAATTGTTTCTGAATAAACAAGAGGCTTCAATATGTTTAAGCAATGTGTACAATAGGAATTATTCAGAAAGTTGAAGCATACATATATCTCCCTTAAAGAAATATTGGTTAAAGTTAGCTATTACTAAAAAGTAAGATTTTCTTATATTCCACTAACATAAAAGCTTCATTATTAAATGAGGAAGGTAGGCAAAGCAAGGCATTTATCATCCAACAGACAAATGACACAGGGTTGCTACTTAGACAGTATAATAAGTACCATCTAATTTTCTCTTTCGAATCAATTTATTCTTCAAAGCCTTGGATCATCATCAAGGGACTGCATTTTCCCATTGAGAAATTATGGAACTGAAAATCAGGTTTTATAAAATATTCAACTAGTTGCTGACAAACCCTTACAAATAACCACTAGAATCGTTTTGATTAGAAGAGTGGTGACAGTATCTTTTCTTATGCAAATAACTGGATGATTTGACTCTGCTCAGTCACTACTTAGTAGTTTTCCCTCAAAATGAGGCCCTATAACTCATCAGTAACCTTCACCAGAATGTTTTCCAGCCTTTCTTTTCAGCTTTCCAGTTACCGACAGATTCTTTTCTGCGTTTAGTTAAACAGTTGCCAGGGATACATCTTGTATACTGTTTGCCTCACAGGTTTACCTTCTCTACCTAAGAAAATAATTTGATAGATCACATAGAGTTAATAACTATTTTCATTACATTTAGCAACAGTAGCATTTTCCAAAGGCAGCCTAGCACTGGTGACCTTAAGGATGTTCTTGACGGAAACAATCAAGAACTTTTCCAATGGGAACTCTGAAAGTGATCTTTGTGACAAAGTAAATTTCTGTGGATACGACACAGTCATTCAGTAAGAAATCTCAAAAAAATCATTATGTCAACTGTCAAAAGTTGAAATTGCCATTTGTTTTCCTGAAAGACTGAATGGGTGCATCTTGTAATAAGAGATACTTCATTCTAGTCCTGTGAATAAGAGGCAGGGGTGTTTCCACTGTTGGATATGACATGCTCATGCTCCCAACTTTTTTAAATATATTTGCTTCTGAATAGTTCACTATGGCATGTACTAAGGAAAAAAAAAAGGGGGGGGGGAGTGGGCAACAAAAAAAGATTCAGAAGTGTCAAGTTGCAAAAGTGACTTCAAGCCATTTTTTGTTACCCAGTTTCAGAGATTACTTGCTTATTAAGCTGGTCTGTGATACAAAGTTGGATGACACTGCTCTTTCTTTGTACTACCTAACCAGGTAACTGAATGCCTGAGCTCCAAGGAGCTTGCAGCTCAGAAGAATAATGTGGAGGCACAGAATTACTCAAGTTGATTTTTCACATGAAGATACGGCAGCATTCTGACTCACAATAGTTGTTTGGAGAACAGAAAAGACATGCTATGGGGTATAAAAGATATGCTTTTCATAAATAGTGTAGCTAGTATTGTTGTAAGACCAGATCCTTGGGTTTAAATTATTGGTTTGGCACAGAACTCAGGGCAGAAAGAAAAGTGACAGAATGTAGCCTTGTCTTGGAAAGAGATAGTTGATAACTCAAACTAAGAGTCCATTTGGGGCATTTGAATAGATACATCAAGTCATGCCAACAGTAATAATCATACAGGAGCTATGTCATTGGCCGGGAATTACCAGAGTGCAACACACTTTGGCAACAACCCTTATTATCTCTGACATGGCTCATGAGGAAACTGGTAGTGTAACAAGCAAACTCTTACAGATCGTCTAATAATTCCCCTACAATGGAGTCACTTCTGGCTGCCCCATTATGTCAGCTCTGCATCACCTAGGAAAACACATTGCAGTAGGATTGGGGAGCTAAGAATCTGATATTCAAAATACATGCTAGCTCTTCTTATTGTATGTTAGTAACTTCTGTCACAGAGCACACTAGTAAACACAGCCTTAAAAGTTTTAGAACATGGAATAAGGCTGATAATATAGATGCACATTAGCCAATATCACACTGTATTAGAAAGTACTCTTCTATAATATTTTTGTTCTAATTAAAATGAAAAGAAAACAAGTAAATTCCTTTAAAAAAAAACTGTCATGGAAGCACAATCTAAGAGAGGTATAAATTATGTGTGAACTTTTTCTATCTCAAGTGCAGTCACTGCAAGGTTAGGAAAAGCAAAGTTAAGGTGAACTTTAAGAAAATCTCAGTATAGTCAGGGATGGAAAATCCTCAGTAATGTACCAAACAATTCTGCCACAATGCCATCATCCACAAGACACATGACATGAATATGTGCTGGTCCTACAAGAGATGAAACATTCTCAAACAAAACAAATCACTTCCCCACTCCTGCTCTATTTTTCCCCCAGCAAGAATACGATACAAAGATATTTGTTGTGGAACCACAGGGCACAGTGACCTTAGAAGGACGTGAACAAAAATAGGTTGGCCATGACCACGTAGAAGAACCACACTCACTTTTTAAGGCAGTGAGATTCTTCAGGCCGTATTATGTTCTCCTTGTGGACCTCTTCCCATATAGCTGTATCTTAGGGCCCTACCTGATATTGGGATTCCATTGGGGCGTAGTGTGAGCAACAATGAAAGCCACAAAGGCTATTGAACTTTTAGAGGCAGCAGACTATATAAAACAGGATGAACTCTTTGAGCACACAGCAAGCTCTCTTTTTCATCATAGAAAATCCAGACTTGAAGTCATGGGAGAAGAGTTATGCGGTTGAGTGATTCACAGGTACTTGATCCTTACAATCTTCTTTATGGTAGAAAGCAAGTAAAAGATCAAGAACTTTTTCCATTGCCAGTTATCTCTGTCATCCCAGATAGGAAATGTCTGCCAGTTCTTGGACAGAGGCAAATTTGCACCTAGTGTAAATCAATGAAACTCTATACATTGCATTATACTTCTGTTGTAGCATTCTTTATATAAACTCTGGCTTTAAGTACATACACACATTGGTGTTTATCTATTATTTATGTCATGATTTAATTAAATACTTCTGTAACTTCATATAATCTCAGTTGAAGGCAATCACTGTCCAACAAAATCAACTGAATCTGTTGATTGTACCTTTATCTACACTGGGTGAGTTTGAGCCTGTAATTCTCTGCATCTGGTGAGAAAGATGGAAGCAATACAATTTATATAAAGAACAACTATTGCTCACTCTAATGGCTACATAGTAATGTGAAAACACCAGTAAGGTTGACTACAGCCCAATTTCTACTGCTCCAACAAAATGAGATTTGTGTTGGTGGTAAATTACAAGGGCTATTTTTCCTACCCTAGGCAAGCCCATGACAATCAGAAATATTTGAACTTGATATTTGATTAATGCTGGCAGTACTCTAAGTAATTTCCACTCGACAACATCTAATTATTTAATTATTTCACATTATTAATGGAATGAAACAATTCAAAACAAACAGCTGGAATGACTGTTTTCCAGGAAGCTCATAATCACCAATTCATACATGTAGAAATCTTCCTAAAATTATATTAAGCTGGTCTGTTGAACTCAAAAGGCATATTTTAAAAGTAAAATTATCCATAACTAAAGCATGTTTCTCTGCTGTACAGTTCAGCTGTAATGATCCCCACACACTGCACTTGCACATCAATTATGATAATCATAATCACGGTCGTTAAGCTGAATGTTCATTATTATCAGGATGCTTGTGACAGCAGATTCAATCATCGAGTGCAATGGGCAGGCAGTCACAGTCCCACCCAAGTTTCTGCAGACAGCGTTGTGCCACATTAAATCTATGATATGTTCCACATCCCACTCCATTCCAAAAGCTCTAGACGGTAAAGGTCAACTTTATGTTCTGTGCAATATGCTTAGGTTCTCTAAATTAATTCTTTGCAGTACTGGGTATTTTTATGCTTTGTAGATAATAAAACTCTGTTTAGGGCCAAAATGCCTGTGCAAATAAGGAAACAGTGATGCAGTCGTCTTGTAATTCACCTATAATAAGGCATCAGAGGAATATCTTAAAGTGTCACTTCCTGAATTTTGCAAATAAGAAAACATAGAACACTGCCATTGAAGTCAGTTTTCTAAAATGCCTATGCAAGCTAATTCCAATACCAATTAAAGGCTGTAAGCTATCATTTCTGCCTCAGTAAATACAAACATATGTGAGTGTTTTGACAACTGAAAGATTATAGTTAGTGCATTTGATCCCTTGACTGTCCAGCTACAGTGGAACCTATCACTGTAGATTAAATTCACAGTGACTGGTAAATTTTTTATATTGATAATTTCTAAAAAATTATAATCAAAGGCATTCCAAGGTATTTAGACATATATTATTAAACTCAAAATATGCAAGCATTTTTACAGTGGTTTACAACTGGATAAGCTAACTAGATTCTGTTTCACTAGGAGCGTAGTATTCGCCATTCAAAATAAACAAGAATTGGAAATTAGAATACAACAGTTTTCCCCTTAACTCCAAAGCTTCTTCAAAGCATAAACAAAATGAAATAAATTTTTGGATTATAACTAAATGAAAAGAAGAATTATTAACTTTTCCTCACATAACCATTGTAATAATTATATTTAGAGGAAGTCTATGCTAATACCTCTACTTTTTATTAAAATTATATGATCTACGTATTGATCTTTTTGTGACTTGAAATAAAATTTGTATTTATATAGACATGTATTTTCCTGTGGTTTTCAACTGGGACATGCTCATGAACATACACAGGGAAATTTTTTTACATGTATTTAAAAAAAAAAACCCACCTAATAGTAAAAAATATCTAAGCAGCTCAGAGGAGTCACTGATCCACTGACCACTGAACGTAGTTCTTGGAAGAACTTATGCAGTATTTTATCTCAGCAGCAACAAGAGAAACTTCACTGGTATAACATTGTCAGAAGCTGAATATACATCATGGCAGCTACACAAGTTGTAGTCTAAGTTGCATTCACAAAAATATCACCTCACAGGAAACAAAGGAGGTTTACATTTGCAAAAATCTGGGGGGTTTGGTGGTGTTTTGATACACATCCTTTAGCCTGGTGACTCATTACAACAGGATAATTTTGTTCATAGCACTGATATATACAAAGTTTTAAAACAATTTAGAAATAAGAAAGAGATAGAGAGTTCTTTCAAATTGAACAGTTATGAAAGTATAACTTTACACCTGCCTATGGGACCTTTTCCATTAAAATGTAGTGAGGAGGTGGAGGATTTTGGGGTGGGTTTTTTTCCTGATAATAATGACCCATTAAAGCAGCAGATAGGTCATGAATAGCTCTTTTCTCCTCTTATCTCTCTGTTTGGGTAAGCGGCTCCTAATTGAAGCTTCATATTGATTTAGAATTGGGGTTGGAAGGCTGTGTGTCATGCTGGGTTAATGTATGCAGCTATTCACCTCCAGAGACTGAGGTTGAAATCTATCCAAGATCGCAAGTAAAGTGAGGTTAGTTGTTAAGCCCATAATTTATATAATATTACATTCATGTGATATGATATATAATATAAATATCTTTACATTGATATCATCATCTCAGCCTGATCAAGACCTGCTTAGGCCTGGAAGAGCGTCTGCAGGACAAGATGAGTGCTACCAATAAGACACTCAGATCTTTATGTATCATACTCAGGCTTTGGGACTTAAGCCAGTCATATCCTCCATCCAGTGCTTTTTAAAGATAATTTCACATCTTTTTGTTGATCTTGATGCCTTAATTAGCAATGGGATTTAATTGATGTATGTTAAAATACCAAAGTTTTACTCTGAACTCATTTTTTAAAGCTTAAATCTTTGAGAAACAATTATTTTTAAAAATATTACTTCTCAAATTAAGATTCCTTGGAACTTGTTATACATTCAGGGAAATAAGGAACCATATCTTACAAAATTTTTTAGGTTGGAAGAGACCTCTTGAGCTCAGTTAGTCCACCCCGCCACTTAGCTAGAGCAAGTTGCCCAGGATCATGTCCAGCTGGGTTTTAATACCTCCAAGGACAGGGTCCACAACATCTTTGGGCAACCTGTGCCACTGGTCTATCACCCTCACAGTAAAAAAAAAACAAAAACAAAAGAGACCCCCAACAGATAATTCTCTCATGTTGAGATGTAATTTCACACATTTCAGCTTGCATTCGTTGCCTCTTGTGCTATCACTGGACACTTAGTCCGAGAAGATTCTGGCTCCCTCTTCATTCCTTCCTATCAGGTGTTTATAGGATCTTCCCTGAGCCTTCTCCTCTCCAGACTGAAGAGACCTAGCACTCTCACTCTTGTACAAAAGATGGTCCAGTCCCTTAACTATCCTGTGGTTCTGTGTTGCACTCTCTACCAAGTCTATTATACTTCTTGTACTGCAAAATTTTAATGTGATTATGATACCTAATACAAATAGAGGCAATACAAACATGACACAAACTCATGTTCGAACATGTTCTGAGGAAAATTACCTCTTATAGCACTACAACACGAGAAATAATATGAGATGCTCCTGAGAAACAGGCAGTTTAATAAGACTATTCTAAGTTAAAAACAGCTTTTCACCAATTCTTAGAATTTTCCAAAGTATGTAAGCAGTAAAATATTTTTGTGGTTTTTCATCAGGTTTTGCCATAATTTTTTGAAGGTTTATTTTCATGTGCAAGAGTAAATATGCAATGACTTACCTTGCCTGCTATCCATTTCTTAGGCTGTACTTCTCGGAAGTGTTTAGTTCCATAAGTTTCTTGGACATATTTGCCTGACCTATGAATTGATGGGTCATACTTCTCATTTTTATGATATGAGGAAAATGGCAGAAACCTGAAAAACAATAATATTTTAAAATCATTTATGCTTTACTCTAGATGCCACAGGGCTGATGCAAATCATAGATACCAACACTATAGGAGGTGACATGGACACGTTCCTGCTATTTTCTACTACCTTCTTAATGTTCCCCTCAGTATTTTGAGAGGATTACTGCAATTTCTCCTATAGCTGCTCTTACAATAAATTTGGAGCAGAGAGACGGAGTTTCAACAGAATAAAATGAAGACTTCCTGTACACAGATAGAACTTACATTACTATATTATTACTTCGGCTCTATCTGCACTATCAACTGGTATGGTGTGAAGAGAGAATGAGCAGGGTTCAATTTGCAGGAATCTGCACTTTGACACCTCAGGTCTTAGCAGGCAGTGCAGTCTATGCCAGCTGTCAGTGCCAGGCATGTACCCCGCACAAGTACAGAGCACATTTCTGGAGAAACTGCCTCCACTTCACAAGTCATTTTACAAGGTCCCCAACACATCTTCAGCCTGATTGTTCCATCAGAATGGAGATATTTCAAGCATGTCAGTAGTGTAAGCATAAACCAAGGCAAATTTACATCAGAAAAAAATCCTCGCTGTGCCTTAAACTAGCTATGCATGTTTTTAGATCTGTAAACCAAGCTAAAAAACCCATAGTCTCATTTCTCAGAATGAAACTTCTACAAATAGTACCTATGACTTCCACATATTGGAAGACCACAAAGCAAAGAAATTATTTCTGCCAAATTCACAAATTGTGTGCTTTATGCCAAGTTATAATTATGTCTTTACTAGAAATCTTTTGGAGTCTCATTCTTTCACCTTTGGTCATGCACTGAACAATGAAGCTCCAGCTACCTGCTTTGGGCATGGAAGAGATTTTCAGATGGATGTCCCTAATTTTCATGGGCAACCACAGGTTTTCTGGGTAGCCTCCACAGCAAACCGTATGGAGGAAGGTGAAAAACACCTTAAATATAAAGTATCTGCAAGAGACCCTACCAAGATATCTTAGTTGCACCTATTTCAGTTTGCAAGACGGTTAATTCTACAAGTGCAGTAGAATTCAGTCTCAATTCAGCAAGTAGAGGAAAAAATATTATACTGTAAAATCAGAAATATATGCTTCAGAAATATAAAACATCACTTTAACTGCCATGACAGCAGCTGTACTTAATTAAAACCTTTCCTAATTGAAAGCTCTTCAGAATCCAGAGTCCCTAAAAGATTTAGACAATCAAAAAATTTTTTTTATAGTTAGAGATTAAAATACCTTTGTCTGACACAGTCTCAGAAAATTATTTATTCAGACTAAGTGATCCACCAGCAACTATTTGAGTGTTTGGTTTTTTTAAGTCACATATGTGTATTTCCAGTTCATAAAAATAAACTTAGAATAAATTGATACAGCTGGCAAAATTCTATCAGGTATCACAAAAAAAAAAAAATCATGTAAAGTTAGCAAAGGAAAACACTGAGTTAGCAGACTTTTAAATCATACAAACCTGTAGTAGCATGTGTATACTCATGGGAAAGGACACTCTCACGTAAGACAGATTATGGTACTTGTAATGCTAATTTGCGCATGGAATGGACATCACACACACACACAAAAATTAATGTGGCCCCAGTGTCCCAGAGAATACATCGAAGGTGCTGTGAGCCGGCTGCTCCACTTGCAGTTTTTATCACTTCTGAATTGCATTTTAATAGTACATTTTTCTTTTGTTCAGACATGAAAGAAAATTGGCTTTCTCAGGGGACTGGATAGCTGAGAAGACAAGGCTAGCAGTTTAGGGATTTGCCCATATATGCATCAAATTTAGTTGAGGCATAACATTCATAATTCAATATGAGTACTATGTCTGTAAAATTTATACACAAAATGGCAAAAAATAATTCTTGAAAAAGTAGAAGATAAAGTAAATTATTATAGATTTCCCTATAACATTTCCTACACAGAGGTTTTGGTTTTAGTGTGAATTAGTTCATATTTATCTTCTTGGGAAATGAGTAATCAGAGTAATCTATGTTCTACCATGATTCCAAACAAAAAATAAATTTATTGTAAATACATATATCGTAACACTTTAAGATACACCTAACAGTATGTTTTACATGTAGTTAAGCACAAATGTGGTCCTCTGCATATCTCCTTTAAGATCATTAACAGGACGAGCTTGTGCCATACTACCCAGAATGTATGCCTATGGTTGAGTGGAAAAAAAAAAAAAAACAACTATGAATTTGAGGAATATAGAACAATAAAAATTAAAAAAAAAATAAAAGTTAAACAAGAGAACATTAAAATATAATGAGGTGTTATAGTATAAAGTAATCTGAATAGAAACTTTCTTTTCTGCTGTCTATAGTTCTGCTGTCAGAGTCAAGTGGGCAGATCCTTATAGCAATAATGATCTAACCACAGGAAAGGATAATATGGTTGTAAACTCAATGAATTCAATGTCTGTTTAAAGCAAGAAAGAATTTTCATTATTTTATGTGAATAAGTAATTAGAAAGAACATTACAACTTTTTTTGTGTTAAGTAGGGTAACTAAATTAATAAGAGTCATACAAAAGTCATTATGCACCCACAACCAACAATAATAGTAAAAAGTAATAGCACTGCAAAACACTTCAGTAATGGTATTGTGTTCTGTAGCTCTCTATATACACCTGACAAAGCTTTTCCCCAAATTAATGACAGTATGTGCTCTGAATGTGACAGAAGAGAGTGATGGAAGGAGAAGAAAATTAAATCCAGACAGTGGTATGATGCCATTATCAAATGCACAAGTTTAGACCTCAATAGTTGTCTGGGTTTTTTTCCCTAAAAAGCTCACTCACAGGATTCTTACATCTGGGTTTCAGCTTTTCTTTGTGATTTAAGTGTAAATTAAGACATTCTTAAACATTTTCAGTAAATATGTCAGAGACAGAAGTAGCAGGATCAAACAAGAATTAAATTCAATATTGATGTTATACCATGCCGTAAAGTGATCACTATAAGCTGAGCCTTTCCAAAAGCTGATATTTTAATCGGAGGTGAACTTGTTCTAAATTCTTAAAATGAAAAATTATTTTGTTTCACCTACCACAAAAGCTTGAATGAGAGATATGCTAAAAAATATATTCAAGAATGGGGGGAAAGAGTTGAAACCAAACAATGTGAAATTGTAGCAGGTTCTACAAATAGTGATATTACACATACTGCCAGCTTTGGTTCTGGTCCTCCCTTGGGTTGTGTATCACTGGTAATGAAGGCCAGCTGTACTGCTGCCAGGACTACGCTGTGCTGAACCTAATTAATATAAAAAAGACCTAGAAGCCTCGACTTAGGTGTAGGAGTGGCTATTAACAGCTCCTGGTGGTGTGTATTTAAGTTTTGGAAAAATACCATAGATATTTGTTGTTAATAAAAATAGCTTTCTCTCTACCTTCACTCATCCTATCCTGAACCTCCCTGCTACTATTAATGTCATCTTCCTAAACCTTCTTTTCCCCAAATTTTTACCCCCTCATGACCTTTCTTCCTGCATTCCTCACCTACCATTTCTACCCTCCGTTCTGTCTTATTTAATGTAAAATCTCTAACCATTGCAACAGAAAATGGAAGAGGCCTTTTAGACACTAAAGGTTTTCCATTTGGATTGACTGAGATGATAGAAGCAGCAGTAGGTACTGGGCTACAGCAATACAAGAGGAGACAGCAGCAGCACAAGCAGGAATGAGGATGTGTCAGATCCACCATTTATTGCTGGGTGGCAGCATCCCAGTGCTATCTGGTACCTACCAAGAGGACACAGTTCAGAGGCATTAACTTTTTCTTGAACTGAAATGGTAGCAAAAACCAGAGTGGTTCTTCAGCATGTTCTCTGGACCTGGCAGATTCTCAGCAGTATAAGAGTTTAAGCTTGTAATCCTCGTATCAGAAATGCTTCATACTTTACTCAGGGAAAGAATGGGCAGCAAATCTACTGCCAGACTGCTATACACACTGCACTACAGGGCACAATAAGAAATATTAAAACCAGAGAACTGGAAGGAATATTCTGCTTACAACTAGTATGGAAGTTTGAACAAACGTGTATGCACTGTGCATTTTTGTAATTTAGTAGTAAAAATACTGCCAAAAATCTTAATTCTAGGTGTGTGCTAGTGTTGTTAAATTTTTATCTGAAGTAGTTCTACGCGATAGCTATTCAATTCTTTGTTGTCTTTTTTTAATTCAAACAGAACAATTCTATCTCACTTAGAAGAGGAGCATCAACAATTAGCTCCAAACTATGCTTTTCTATCAGGAAGCTGTGAATCTTTTTTTTTTTCTTTAAATAAAACATATAATCAGTTTTAAGCTTTCACATTTGAATTATACCTGAAGTAATTTCTTCATCAAATCCAACAGTGTTTATCTTTTCACTCAGGGAACAAAGGAAGAAGCACAATGGTTTTCCCTATCAAAACAACCGCAGCAGGCCAGCCCTTATTTATGTCATAATGAGTGCACATTAAAATCAAAGTGTTATTTGCAAAACTAAAGAGAGAATATTTTTCTTAAGTTTCTTATGGTGAAAATACTTCTCTAAAGGTAATCTAACTAGATATGTTATTTTGGGTGCCTTACTACAAATATTTTCTATGGTAATATAATTAATACACACTTTTTCAATAAACTATCAATCACTTTTATCCTAATGGCAGTAAATCTAAGAAACGTCTGGCCATTTTTGTTTAACCCCTGTCTGTGATAATGTAAAGTGGCAAAAAAAAAAAAAAAAAAGCATAGTCTACTTCTTGTCGGAAATAAAAGAGATCTCTTCTGTAGCAAATTCCGGAACTTCTTAATTATACAGACTTATTATCTGCATCCCCAGTGTTATAAAGTACCAGAACTTCATTAGAAAAATTAAGATGGAAAAATGAAGGAGCTACTTTGTAAATTTCCAGTGGAAATTAGCTGGAAGAAGCAGAGGAATACTGGATCAAAAGAGGGTAATCATGCTTAACTGTGCCCTAGAGCACCCGCATGTATAATACGATTTGCACAGTAACTACCTCTCCTATTACTGCTTGTTTGGAGTATTCTGTGTTAATGGGGTTAGCTAATTTAGTATTTTAACTTAAAAAGACTCTGCTGATTAATAAATGTTGCACACTGTGCTAGTAATTAAAATAAATGGAAGAGTTACAAATAGAAGTTCAATTGTTAAGAAAACATTATCTGAAAATATATGATAATCCCTGTTTATCATAATACAATAACAGTCCAGAAAATATGTAAATTGCTGAAGTTGCAGAGCATATGAAAAACTTAAGTACAATCTGAAAAAAATTTTTAGATGCATTATATTTGTATGACAAAATTTATAGCCATTTTTACTGCAGCTATGTCAGAAATACAGTGAATGATCTTATAAATGTGGAAATTAAAAGATTTTTTTAGATTGTAAATCTTATCAAAGCAACTTGCTTTTTAAGTTTTATTCCTTTGAATACCAGGCAGCTCATAATGCTGATTCTTTCCAAGTATAGCGTATAAATTCTAAATATAGAATTTAGGTCATTAACTTCTCTTCATTGACAGCACTGTGTAGCATGGAAGCACCTAAACTGGTTCTAAAGGAAAGCATTATCTTGCTGAGAATAAGCCCATGAGGAGCTTGGTGCTGCAGTGTTCACACAGCATGCGAGACGCAGAGGGTGTAAACATTGTCCTCGGCTGCAAATGAGTGAGCCAGTGTGTTCAGGACAAGCTTGGCCACCTCTAGTACAGCACTGAGCACAGACACAGCCAGAAGCCGAGACGTTTTGCTGATGTCACATCAGAAGACCACAATAAAAACACCCACATTTAATAGTATGTAATATGCCTCACACTTTGAAGTATAAGACAGATTTCAGCAAATAATTTGTATTTCTGTTCTCTGGAAAATTGTGCCAGCATGCAGATGTATGCAACTGAGTAAAGAACTTCTCATGCTTAGTGATCTAAATTTGTTGGATCTAGCAGTTGGCATCTCAAACTAGAGACTGGTTTATTAAGTGGCCATCCCGAAGGAGTCCTATTGTCATTCCGACCCAAGCAGAGGCGGAAATCACTTCATTTGTATGAAAAATAGCACAAGGCCGTAACAGCTTCAGTTACATGAGAAAAAAAGGAATCTCTTATTAGGCTAAATTACCCAGTTGCTCTTTCCTTACAAAATAGGAAGTTCTAGCAGTTTCTTTAAGCAAGCACAACATTCTCCCTTGCTTTCATTTGTGCTGCTTCTGCCTGCCTCAAACTCTCACACAGCTTTTTCAATTATTTCTGCCTTTTACCAGAAGCAAAAACTTTACTGGAACTTGAAACACTTAAAGCAAACATAATACCACATTAAAGAACCCCGACAGTCAGAGGTAAATGGGAATTCTGAATGTTGTTGGAAATCGCATGTATACACTGACAACACCGACAATTTTTCTGTCTTAAGAGATACCACACAATACTTGTGCAAGGACTCAGCTGGTTACTTTATGCAAAGACAATCTTCTCAACAAACATCACACGCTTCCACTGTTCATTCTCTCCTTATTTTCTAAAATGGAATAATCAGCACAGAAAGCACTACCAGGAAGAAATACAGTCCCAAAGTACACAGTTACATAGAAAGAGACAGAAATTTGTCAATTCATAGTAGACACTACTGAGAAAAGTCTACTGTAGATCTGAGTAACCCTTTGCAGACTCCTCCCTGGAGACCAGCATCCCAGATAGCAGCTGCAGCATCACTCGTGAGCGTTAGTCCTGATGATGACCTGCAACTCTGTCATCACCTTTTTCAAGGTTACAGATGTGACCTTTACATGGTTGGTTGAATATGAAGCACAAATGGAATGATCACATCATGGCCTCAAAATGTGTAACACTATGAATTTAGCATGCATGAAGCTGAGAATCATTGGTGTTAGGATATTGCTTCTGTGCATTAAGACTGGCACCAAATGCTTCCATACCCATAAGGTAAATAAAGACCCCATACCATTTAATATCTGTCAAAGTCAGATACTCCAAATTTAAACTGTACAAGACTAAAGCTTCACAATTCTCTCACTGAAGAGAGCCAGTGAAATATTTATAAGATCTGACATTCGGAAACTGTTTACATAGTGATGTCTGGGGCAAACTTTGTGAAATAAAGACTGAGCAATATAGTCATGCTTAAAAGTTAATATAATCCATCCTCACTTGAATGAGCCAGTCAAAACTTATTCAATGAAAAGAACAAGTTAAATGAGAGCTATAACTTTTTTTTTTTTTAATTTCACTGGCAGAAGCTAGAAATCAAAACAAAAATGTTAAAACTGTCCAGATCTAAACTGAGATGTGAGAAGTTAAGCTGCTTCCCCCTCATCCCGATATATGAAAGGATACTGGGAGGAATAGAAAACTGAAGTACATTTTTCCTTGTGATTTAACTCAGTTATGTTTTCGGTATGAAAAGAATAAGAAATATTGTATGTCATTTCTGGCACCAAAATATACAAAATAACATTGCCTAAAAGTGAAAAAGTAGCCAAACTAGAATGTGTTTTTTTTTCTTTCAAAACTGTTTGAGTAGAATTTCCACTTAAAGTCACTGCTAATATTAAATCAAGGAAAACGTGAAGAAAACACTTTAGCAATACTCATACTTGCTAAACCATGCAAATACAATTGATTCTGGTATTCTTAAGTCTCAGTCCTGAAGCTGACACATGGCAACACGAAGCCGGCAGAAAAGCTTGAAACAGATCAAAGAGAGCCACGCATTGTTTCCCAGTGAATCTATGGGTAACAGGCTGCTCATGAGAAAAAGTGATTCCTTTCTGTCCTGAATTCTGGCATTAAAGTGTCAAAGGATTTCCAAGACCAGTGACTTCAAGAGAAAAGTTGACAAAACAATTTTTTTCTTGTTAAGTACAAAGCCAGATCAGGTGACTTAACAGGTTTTTATTATGATTGGACAAAAGAGTTCCACCATGATAAGAAAAGAATTGGAAATATTCCGGCAATAGCCTTACATCTTTTGGGATGGATTATGTCTGTATATGGGATTGTATGGAAAAGAACGGGCCTGTCTGATAGTATTACAGATGCTGTGGCTAAGGAACCCAAACTGCTTGAAAGATGATTACAGTTTTTGCATCATGTTCTAACATCTGCAGCATATGCTCTTTTCCCTTCCAAGGGAGCTTTGGTAGTCTGCTGGGAGAGAAAGCAAGTCTCATTGGCATGCAACACCATCTTCCTCACATAGTTTGTAAGTTACTCAAACACAAAGATTGAAACAGTATTTTCTCCTTGCCGAGGTGTATTTGGCAAAACAGAATTTGTATTTGTTTTCTTTTTTCCCATTAAACCCATCTGTTACATCGCATTGTTATTATAACAAGTTCCACAGATTCATAGGTATGATGCTACATGTCACACAATCACAAGATAGGGTCTCTGCCCTGAACGGTTTATAATCTAAGGACACAGAATTTAGAAGTATGTACATGGAATGTTTGCTAGTAAGCTGTCAGGTTTGACATTTCATTTTGTCAGGCATGAAAGGTTTCTGAAAGCAACAGAAAAAAGAAAACATTCTCATAACAATATAGGAAAAAAACCAAAGAACTTACTTATTGTCATGTATACGGTTTCTCCATTCCTCTTTTTTCATTTCGTCTCTGGCCTTCTCTACTGAATTGATTGATGTTGCCACTCGCAAGGTTGGTTCCAAAGGCTTGTAGCGCTGCTGCAATACTTCAGCAGTATCACGGAAAGGCCCCTGAAAGATATAGGATAACGTGTTTTATTGTGGGGTTACAGTTCTTTTCTTTCCTTCTTTTATTCATTACACACCACTGATGGGAGAGGACACAATGTCTGGGAAGTGTAGCAAGACTTTTCTCCCAAAATAATTAAAGCAGTTCATTTTGATAGAGAGTTACAGATAACAGAAAGGATGATAACAGGCTCTAAAGCTCCAAAGAGAGAACGAGAAATGAACACTTCAGATTTATTTAACTATTAACAAATAGTGAATATTTTGAAATAATACATTTTTAGAATTTATTAGGAAAACTAATTTTTTACTTAGAAAAAAAATATTGGTGAAATAAAATCTGATATACAAGCATTAACTGCATCAAGATTCTGCTTATACAGAAAAGCTCAAGCCTTTTTGTTTTCATAGCATAGTGTTTTACTTTAAAGAACATGGCATTTCTTTCATCTTAACTATAAATCTACCTGGAACCTAATATATGACTTCAGATATAGTTTTTCTAATACAATTCTAATGACTAAAATAATACAGGTGTATAGTCTATTTTTGAAAAGTCTAATTCTACATCAATTTTAGGAAAATGAAAGCTCATAATTTTTCACAAGTCTATCTGTATATACACATATATATTTTTTCCCAGAATACATTGTTTAATAACCAACCATATCAGCATCTACCATTTAACAACACAGATAAATAGCAGCAAGAAGTCCTTTCCTGCACTGTCAAAGTGACAGATCCTATGTCTTGCTTTTAGTACTAACTAGTAAGAACTTACCTTGTGTATAATTAATACCATATTACACACACGACACTTTAGTGGCAGCTCTGGATTTAGAAGTGTTGCTAATTAAAATTTATTTTATTTTCATCGCTGTTGATCCTGCAATGAACTAGTGAAACCTTCTGAAACTATGAAGAGACAAAGAATCCTAATCACAGCCTTTCTTCTTAAAGATATCCTTCTTTAAATAGGTTATCACTAACAAGTCACAGCTGGAGTTACTGCAAGCACTGAGTGAAGACTGTGGGGCTAATAAAAAGAAATGATTCACGCCTCATTTATGTTCACTTATGTTTTACATTAATAGAAACCAATAATAGGAACCAGTTACCATAAAAGTCATGGACCGTAAATAACACAAATGGCAAATAAGTATCATCTAGTACTTTTCACAGCTGGACAGGAGAATTGCTATATTTGAAAGTAGTTAATGGATTTTTATTGGAACTTTACTTTTAAAGGCACAGCACCATGATTTGGAGATCTCTTTAAAGTTCCTAGAAAGCAAGTGAGCTTAATTACACTTTTTACAGGTATTTTCTTCCTTCTATATTCATAGTCTGCACAAAAAAAAATGTTCATTTATTATGACCATAATAAGTATTTAAAAACAGAGTTCAAAGAGTTTTCTGTGAGAGAATAACTAACACTGGAACAGATCATTAAAACTAATAAGCCATGTTCCAGTAATATACAATCTGATCATCAAGTTAGAAAAAAATACTAAAATTTCTAATAAAAATGAATGCTCTGTATTGCAAGATGTTTGCATAAAGCGGATATATGGACCAAAGGAGAAAGAAAGGTACTATTGTCAAATAATATCAAGATAAATGTGTTTGCTTTTAGAAGATATTCTTTCAGAATGTTGTGTTTCTGGTTCCTTGTAAAATATTGACTCATATCCATCAGTTTAAGGGTTAAATCAGATAACCAAGCAAGGTTTTCTTCCTAACGTTAATTTCTAAGACCTTCTAACTCTTTCTCAATCCATAGTTCAAATAAAATTAATAGAATCCAACTACTAAGGAAGTGTGTCATCTCAAGCAAGTGCATCATAACTAATGAAAATGGGGTATATATGTTAGAATATTATATTTCTAAACACTCCCTGTAGATTTTTCCATTCCTGTGAATCATGCATTTGAAGAAACTTACCTAGCAATAGGCACTTAAGGGGTATATCTACAATAACAAGACCTCTAAAAAATCCATTTGCCTAGCAGGGGGTTCGACTAGATGATCTCTAAAGGTCTCTTCCAATCCCTACCATTCTTTGGTTCTGTGACTCTGTAATTTCCATTTTACGAGATTAACTTTAAGATTTGTGGAGTCTGAGGTAGAAAGGTGCTCCCAGATGTTTTCAAACTGGGAATGCCTGCAAACATTTTGGGAAACCTGCTTCTTCCTGGGGTGGTCAGACTAGGAAAGGAAGGGAGTGAGTAAGCCAACAGTTTTCACCCTGAAAGCAAATCACACAACTCTATCTTCTACATTTAGAATTTGAACTGTGTAGCATAAAACCTCTCACTACCAACTGGTCTGTCAAAGAAAGGTTAGCCAATCAGCATTCTTACTACTTCACCATAAAATCAGAAACTTTTGATGAAAATTATGATCAACATGAAATCGTATGTTCTTCAGTGCCCCCATTCCAGGAGAGCTAGCAGCATGCAAAAAAATCCTTTAAAATGACAATGTACTTTCTGTTATTAATGCCTTTTAATGAACAGATGACTAATTTTAGCATTTAGCATCTGTGTTTTCATCAAACTGTAATTCTAGTTAACTCAGTAATAAAAACAATAGATCTAACTGATCTATAGGTAACTTTTCTTTTAAATACAATATTTCACATACACAGAGCTTGCCTGTAAAATGCTAAATACCCATTTCCCTAAGAGAAAGCTATTTTTTGTTCTTTTAAACATTTGTAATTGACATTCTCATATAACATATCTGACCTTATGGGCAATAAAAACTTTAGTTACCTGAAAGACCCGTGAAATAAGCAACGCACAGTGGGCCATACAGATATTAGGAAAAGAAGCATGGTGCCAAGAAGTGTTACCACAGAGAACTAGGACACAAGTATATCTAGTAATTAAATTCCTTATTGTCACACCAGACAACTTTTAGGATGATGGGTTCTGATGGGGTTTCATTTCCAGCTGTTTCATCAGCTCAAACCAGTGTCCTTTTCTTAGACATACAACCCTAAATTGTCAAAGTGCTGTGCAGGGATTTAGCCGTGTGACTCCCATTAACATCAATAAGAGTCGCGCAGCTAAATCCACGCGCTGTACTTTGAAAATTTACCCCACAGTGTACATCCCAGGGTGCTGAAAGGATTAAAGTATTATATAGTAAATTCCCTCTTTGAGGTGCAGAAAATAAACAGAACTCTTCTGGTTTGTTCTAAAAGGCTATCTGTGCACGACTGCTGTGTGTGCATCTGAGCTTAGAAAGGTCTACAAAATATTAGAAATCCAAACAGAAGCTTATAAAATACTTTGTATACAGTAAAGAGGTTTTGCAAAAGCAACTTAACAACAGAAAACCTCTGAGTTTCCTCTTTATTTAAAAGCATGACTCCTATACCATGGCTAATAAACAAAATCTTTCCCTCTATCCTGAAAGATATGTTCCATCGCTGAAGGACCCCACTGAAGGACCATCATAGCCCCTTTGGTCCCAGAAGGTAAAGCTATGCTGTATTTACCTCAACTCCAAACTTCCTGACAACCCAAACTCTGCTGGCTCACACTTTCTCTCAATTCTAATGTGAGTCAAGGAATTAATTGAATGAGAAAGCTCAAGCTGCAGGGAGAACATAAGGAGGGAAGTACAAAGGTGGTGAATTGCCCTGAATTTGAAATATTCAGTTGAAATATTCACACTGTTATAAGCAGTGTGAATCTGTGTGGCTCTTTGTGGCTCACCTTCTCTTCTCCAGGAGTATTCTGGTAGGCCTGCATGTTCTTCTCATGCCTTTGCCTTCATGTCCTACCACTGCTACAGACTCCTCCTGCCACAGGCAAGTCAGTCATGACATAAGGAAGAGAAAAGCCTCTTCTGCATTGATTAGCCAGTATGTCCATGGCTGTCCCCACCAAATATTGCGGATGCAATCAATAAACCACAGGTAAATTGTGGCAGATGGCACGTGTAGACATGGTTTGAAGCCAGCAGTAGTTCAAACTTAAGACTGTATTCAGATCACCTCTACCAAAGGCTATAATAATGTATTGAAAATAACTGTATTGATTCAGAGTAGTAAAATATCAATAAAGATATATTATACATTGCTTATTGCTCATTATTATTGTTTATTTTCTGTAGCTAAATAGTAGCTTCAGTGAAAGTTACTGAGAAGAATTCAGTCAGAAGCATTGTCTTTCTAAGCAAAACATGGAAGACAAAATTTAAATATAAGACAGAGTACTAAAGAAAAAGAGGTTCTGAAGGTATTGTGGTCATTCAAAGTCAAATCAGCACTGAAAGTGTATGTGCAAGGCAAGTGGAAAGTTCAGCAGATTGGGCAAACTGAAAATAGAAGGAATAACAAAACACTTCTATCCCAAAAGCACCTGTCTAGGCACTTACTGGCAAGAGCTACATGTCATTGTACTACCATTCAGTAAGGAACATAACGGTCTTAAAACTCTGTCTGCTGTGTATATTCCCAGTAGGTATTGACAATAAGGTAGCAAAAGCTGTTTTGCCATCTTGTGGGATTTTCACTCTGATGCATCATCTTGGAGATCTCCATTATTGTTCTATACTGAGAGGATGTCTCTTGGCCTTCATATGGAAAAAAATTGCAGAAAGGGGAAAAAGTTATCACAACCTGGTTAATTTGTCCCATTTCCTTTAATTTCTCCTTTTTTATTGTTTTAAAATTGGAAATTGTGTTCTCTGCCTCTAATGAATCATAATATTGATATTCGATTACATCAGGTCTTCCCTTTGATATATGGGAAATGACATCTTTTTCCCCCAAAGAACCATCTACGTTTCATTTTCTTCAAGGCATATCTGTTTCAAATACTTTCTATCCTGAATGCAACCACTATATATATATATATAAACCAAGTCCACAAAAAGGTTTTTGGACTCCATGACCCAACTCTAGATATTTAATGATCTATGATAAAAGATATAAAGAAAAGCTACTTCAGAGACACTACAAAATATTACCTGAGGTTTCTGTCTGTCAATAGGTGGCAGAGGCTGTGCTGAGGAGAAAGTTGGAGGCCTTTTACAAGTTGGCCAGTCATAAAGTTCAGAGGAGAAGGAACTCTTCATTTGCTGCCGTCTGTGGCTCAATGGCTTCGACTCCCGTAGCAGCAGTTCCATTGGATCTGGGGATTTTCTGAGTGGTGAATTGTAGATTCCCGCAATCTGAAGAGAAGATGAGGTTATCTTGACCTCACCTAATTTAGAAAGGCATTCTTGTGCGTATTCTATAAATCAAACCAACCAGAAAACCCTATATACAGTTTCTTCACAAAGTTTCTGATGACTACTGACATGGGATAGATCTATAGTTTCAGTGCATCTCTGGGCATTGCATTACAGTTACAAGCAGATTTAAATAGGATGGTGTAATATATAATCTTGATATCAGCCCTTCAAATGGGGGTAACTTTCACTTTATGGAAGAAAGAGCTTCCTGTATCTCAAACCCGTGCTTTCTTTCAGTCACATTCAATCTTGCACCTTTCACAGCAGCAAAGAAACATGCCAGTTTTCCCCTAAAAAATAATGAAATGCGTACAAATTTGCATCTATTTTTAATGGCAAACTATTATAGTTGTTTTGAATTTTAAAGTTTAATTTTGGTTCCAGTTTAAATTCCTATACAAAATAGGAACAAAATATCTTGCCTATGACTTTCAAACATGTATTTAAAGAGTAAAATATATGGTTATGCAAGGGAATATAACTCTTGTCCCTTTAAACTATGCTAGCTGATTCACAATGACGACTAAGACAGTGGCAACCCCAGCATTTTTAAAAGTAAAACTGAGTGATTAGTTAAGGGGAAATGCAAGAAAATTTATAGAATATTAAAAATCTATTGCTTTTTTCCAACAAATTTTTCACATTAAGTTCATTTAACTATTCAAATGTATTTAGTTTTAATAGTATAACACTTGTGATTAAAAAAAAAAAGTATTTAGAATATTTTTTTCTGAATTGTGAATTAAACTGAAAGAGTCATTCTTCACTGAATTTGATATTTATTTTTTTCAGGATACATCACAAATTGCATCACCAATGTGATCTAATGCAACAATTACTAATACATAGCATATATTTCAGATTCTGAACTAGTAATCTGTGTCATTAACAATCTGTGAGTATCTGGTAAGTCAAAATTATGTGACAGGCTGTTCCCAAATCATGCCTCTAAATGTAGGGATTTTACTAGTTGTATATAAACAATTCTCAAATAGGCATATGTGAGTTTACTGAATTAATTATGAACAGTTAAACATGAGAATTAGTGTACCATATTGCAGAAAGCCACTAAATCTCCCATAAAATGATGACATATGCTTAAAATACACCTGGTGAAAATTAATTTAAAGATACTGAGTTGCTTTAAGGATAATTATATTTCCTATAACAGTCTACTCACAGTATTCTTAAGACTTCTTGGTCAGTTAAAATATATCGTGCTCTGCTCTATTCTAATTTTAATTGCTAAGAAGTATTGAATAAAAATAGTAGAAAAAGAGATCAGTTTCCTGATGTGGGGACAGGTAAGGAAAGGAGTGAATGTTTAAAATCTTGTATTTCTCTATTGGAACACTACTGAGGAGCCATGAGAAAACTAACTAGAGCATCAGCCTCCTCATAAAGTATTCATCTCTTGGGGTTGAAAGGATTGAACACTCCCCAATTAGCTCTAATGCATTTTTCATTAATGTATTCTACTTGGAAGTTCCAATTTCTTGTGTCAAAACAGTTAAATAAGGTCCATATAAAACTTACTGTTTAATGGACAAAAATATTCAGAGATGGTACCTTATTCAAAATATTGTGGGGCTATTCAAAATTTTATGGGCTATACTGTAAGTATCACTGTAAGTGATCTGGCTCTAATGACAATTTATTTTGGTACTCTGCTATATGTTCCCCTCTTAGTGTAAATCCTATAAACTATCCACTATGCTGTAAGTCTAAATGTGTAACAGAAAAGAGGACACAAATAGAGACAAATGGTAGAAAAGTATGTATGCCAAGCAACCACTGGTTGTGCCTTCAGCCCTTCAGGATGCCAGACTAGAACAGCAGGGATCCAAGCTTCAAATAGCAACCAAGCAGAACCACTGGAGTGAATTCAAAATTGCATGTCCATATGTATGATATGTAAAATCCAGCTGCATCTTTAAGTTTGACTCTTCAAGTCTGGCTCTTACTCACATAAACATTTCATAAAGTTACAGATTCTCCTAATGCTGTTATTATTTTTGTAGCATTTCAGACAATGTCCTATTGCAATATTCTTATTAGCCCAGAACGTTTTCCTCGCAAGCACTCAGTGACCTGTAAGTGCTACATAAACACAAGTTCCATATGCTGCCTTGGGCTTTATTGTACTGTTGCACAATCATTAAATGCATTTACTCTATATGTTTGTTACATTAGTTCTCTCAAATATAAAATGCCAAAGTAAAGGTATTCCATACAAATTTGATTCCATGCTGGAGATGCACAAACCAACTCTGTGCCACAGTCATTACGGCTCTTCACGCACTAGTCCTACCCTGGTCGTTGGATCTGTCTACATTCTGATCAATTAATTTTTGCCTTCACTTTGTTGATGATAGTAGAAGAGAAAAGTGATTGACTGTGACTGATATTTTTCTTCACATCTCACTGAACTGCTCATTGTATCATTGCTTCATCCTTCTACCCATTCCTATAACATCTATGTTCAGTTGTTATATCCTGCCTAATGTGGAGACTATGTGTTCTGTCAATGCCACGCTGAGATCATCACCTAGTGGGAGAGATACCGTGCTCTCACAGTACGTCTGTGAAAAACCTTTTATAGAAAACTACAACGTCACTGAAAATGTAAACATTTTCTGGAAGAAAAACGTCTCCGTGTGTACCACTGAGAATTAGGATGATCTAGAATAAATCACTATGGCATGGTAGTGACTGTCTGAACTTGGTGGGTATGGATTTGTTGATCAGTAACAAATCCTGACCAGGGCTGCATATGCCCCAAATTTACACTCCTTGTAAAAAAAAAAAAAAAAAAAAAAAAAAA